>VSMD01107173.1:0-15088 GCA_008750895.1 Mirza zaza
TTATGAAAATTTACTCACCCCCTTGCATCCTCCAATATGCAGTCTACAAAACAGATGACAGGAAATAAATCAAGTGCTTGGGTTCAATAGCCCATACACATAAGGATAATGTAATTCCCCTGAGTGCAGAATGACTCATTCAGAGCATTCACATTTCAGCACTTTTTTCTGTAGAGTTTGGAGAAATTGTTATGAAAATGTTAAGTGCATAAAAGGTGAATGTCACTTAAAGTTAGAATTGTCCCTTGTTTCCACATTGCAGCAGTAACAGCCTCTTGTCCATGCTCCAGGCCTAGTTTATCAAAATGAAAGTTGGCTTAGGAATTTGAGTTGCTGTGTGGTCCTTCAACTGAGAAGACTCATAGTCGTAATGCCTTTACAAGGAGATTTTCTCACACAAAAATTTACCTCACTGCCATGAATCTGTTTCATCTTTTCAAAATGAGTTGAATACTTCCCTATCTCCCAGAAATGTAATGATGAATAATAACAATAAATTATATTATTTATCTAAAATACATATAAACTATAAGAAATGCATTTAGTTAGCATAACAAATAACATCACAAAATAGGACATAGCATACAAAACAAGACATATTTGCCCATATGAATGATCTCATGGTTGTTTCTTATGAATGCGTAACAGTACCTCATGAAAATGAACACCATCTGCACATTTTAGCACCCCCTAGAGAAGGAGAGTGTAGTCTTCTGTCAAGAAGAATTCCCCATGTCCCCTGAGCAATTCTGAGCAGGATTGGGAGGACAAGCAAGACAGAGTGGCTCAGGGTCAGAGTCCCGTGATCCCAACAGACAGAGGCACCAGGCTAGAGTGATTTGTATGCCTGATGAGGAAGACCACTGTCACTTCTTGGGGTGTTGATCCTGAAGACGGGATAAAACATAATGTCAAAGCAAAAATCATAGCTGGTCATCAGTGTGATACCCAACCCAAACCAAAGTAAAAGTAGCCAAAGCTCTGGGTTTTACCCATGAAGTCTCTAGTCAAAGCTCAGACTCTGATATGGAGGCCCCAGAGACTCTGATGTCTCTCCAGGCTAGACTGACCAAGTCTTACCTAACTGACATTTATTGAGTTTACCATGCCAGACATTGTGAATGTCACTACATATTCATTGAGTCCTCACAATAACTCCTCCTTAGGTGGGAACTGATATTTTTCCATTTTGCAAATGAGATGACTACGGTTTGAGTAATTTCCACCAGGCCAAGAGGCTAACCCAGGTCTTTCTGATACCAAACTCTACACCAAATATCTAATTCAAAAGGTGAATAGGAAAAAAAAAAAAAAGGTGAGTTGGTTAATGATGAAACTATCTCACCATTTCAGAGTTGATTGTAGTTGAGTTTGGATCTTGGAAGTATATAAATTTGTACTATTATTTTCAGTTGACCTCCTCAGGCTCAGCCAGCTCTCTGTACACATGACATAATTCTGTTGAAAAGGTTAATCTATTGGCCAGGCATGGTGACTCATGCCTGTAATCCTAGCACTCTGAGAGGCTGAGGCGGGCCGATTGCTCGAGGTCAGGAGTTCGAAACCAGCCTAAGCAAGAGCAAGACCCCATCTCTACTATAAATAGAAAGAAATTAATTGGCCAACTAATATACAGAGAAAAAATTAGCCGAGCATGGTGGTGCATGCCCATGGTCCCAGCTACTCGGGAGGCTGAGGCAAAAGGATTGGTTGAGCCCAGGAGTTTGAGGTTGCTGTGAGCTAGGCTGACGCCACAGCACTCACTCTAGCCTGGGCAACAAAGCGAGACTCTGTCTCAAAAAAAAAAAAGGTTAATCTATTTACAAACATGAATTGAGAACCTACTAAGTACAGGATGCTGTATTGTATTCTAGGATGCCTAGATAAGAACCAGACATGCACCTTGCCCTGAAGAGGCTCATTACAGTCCAGTAGGGATGATAAGATATATGAATAAAAGTAAAAAAGAAAAATAGCAAAAGAGAAGCTAGAAAAAGTAAGACTACCTCCAAATCCAGGAATAATGAAAAGGAAAGGAGAGAAGGAAAAAAACAAATAAAAACAGGCAAGGGAAATAGCATGACCCAAGGCATATTTTATTTACAGAAAAACAAAAGTTTTAGCTAAAATGAAAAGTATGTAAGATTCTCAAAAAAAAAGTTTTCAAAAATAGGTTTGGACCCAATCTTAAAATCCCAAATTTTTAAAAACTGAGAAATGTGGACATCATTCTACGGGCCATGACTAAGGAATTCAACCTTGTGACATGAGGATCTTAACATTCTGTGTCCCTAACCATGTTTTACTTATGTCAATAAGAAGCCCTGGGGAGGGGAACAGGGGGGAATGCAGAGGTATTAGTTAAAGAGAACCAGTTAGGCAAGAGAAATAAGCTCTGCAGATCTATTGTACAGCATAGTGGCTAGAAAATAACAATGTATTACATACTTGAAAATTGCTAAGAGAATAGATCATATTCTCACCACAAAAAAAAAAAGTATGTGAGTTGATGGATATGTTCCTGGATTTAATTGTTTCACAATGTATACAGATTTCAAAACATCACACTGTGTATCATAAATATATATAATTTTTGTTCATTATACCTCAATAAAGCTGGGGAAAACAAATAAATTAAATAAAAACAATGGACCCAATGCAAAGTAATAAACTGTAGTCAAGTTTACTTAAGTGACCTGCTATTTACACCTATGAGATCCTTAGAGGATTTTTTTCAGGTTTTTCTCTTTTTTTCCTGCTAGAAAACACTTTTTGAGGTAAGTACATAAATATTACTGTACATAAAAATGCTTTGATGATTGAAGAAAAGAACCTCCAAATAGTCTTTCATAATTCTAATGAAATAAACACAAACACAGGCTGAACAGCCTTTAACATCCACAAAGAAGATGGTTAGTCCCAAATTCTGGTTGAGTTCATCATTTCATATGTTTTAAAAATAGTTTGGAATATTAGCTCAGCTAACTCTTCTTAAAAACTCAGTTGACCTCAGGAAAATAACCAGAAATATATGAACTTGACATAAAAGTGATGCTGGTAGAAGACAACCCCATTTGTTTCTTAAAAGGTAGCTCATTTCGACAATAGGTTTCACCCATGTTAAGAACAGACACAATTTTATGCTAGATCCATGTGCCCAAAGAAATATGGAGGCCAGCACTGCAGTTCATTACCAAAATATGGGGCATAATAAAGAGTCTCAGCATAGGTAAGTTCAATGCCAGAGCCTAAATAGGACATAAGAATAAAAACTATCCTATAGGATGATGCTGATGGCTCTCTCTATGAAAGTTCTGTACAAACAGTAGAGTCTTACCCAAATGTCTTAGTTCTTCGACTGAGCCAGAAATCTGCCTGTAGCCTCAAAGCCACATGTGGCCCTCCAGATCCCCAAGTGTGGCTCCTTAACTGAAGCTAAACTTCACAGAACAAATCCCTTTATTAAAAGGATTTGTTCTGGGCCGGGCTCGGTGGCTCAAGCCTGTAATCCTAGCTCTCTGGGAGGCCGAGGTGGGCGGATCATTTGAGCTCAGGAGTTCGAGACCAGCCTGAGCAAGAGCGAGACCCCATCTCTACTATAAATAGAAAGAAATTAATTGGCCAACTAATATATATAGAAAAAATTAGCCGGGCATGGTGGCACATGCCTGTAGTCCCAGCTACTTGGGAGGCTGAGGCAGCAGGATTGCTTGAGCCCAGGAGTTTGAGGGTGCTGTGAGCTAGGCTGACGCCACGGCACTCACTCTAGCCTGGGCAATAAAGTGAGACTCTGTCTCAAAAAAAAAAAGGATTTGTTCTGTAAAAATTGGATTTAGTTAGAAGGCTGCACTCAAGGATCTAAAAGGCCGCATGTGGTCCCAAGGCTGCAGGTTCCTTACCCTAAGGGTACTGAACACCAAGGATATAATGATGAACAAGATAGACATTTCCTTCTCTAGTGGTTGTAGTCTAGCGGGGAAAATGACATTGAGCACCTGTTCTCATTTGATATGCTAAAAATTGTGGGTGTAGTTAGTTGGGGAGACAAGGAAGGAAGGAAGGAAGAAAAGAAGGAAGGAGGGAGGAAGGGAGGAAGGGAAGAAAACATATGCCAACATATGATATTGTCCTATCCCTTAAGACTTTTTAAATCTAATTGGAGACACAAGACATAAAATAAACAAAAGTGAAACACTGTAAACTTAGGAATGAAAATTTTGGCTTCAAAGGGTGTCAAAGGGATCTCTCACACACACACACACACATACGAGGCTTGAACTCTAGTATCACCTCAGTAATGCATCAGCAGTTTTCACTGTCAGAAAAAAAGTCCTAATTAATGAGTCTTCCTATGAAATCTGAGTTGAGATGCTAAGAGGGCTCTCCATGCTGGCACAAAGCAATTTGTACACATTTGAGAAATGATTCTGTAAAGAAAAGCTTCAAGAACATCATTACATTTGGAGTGCACCTGCTGGGAGCCAATTGTTAGACATTACTAGATGATACCTCAGCAGCTGATGAGGTTTGAATGTGTAATTATTGTATTTATGTTCTTATACTCTGTCAAAGTTCTACATTGTAAAATACTGTTGTTTTACACACGGTTTTTGACCTGCTCCTTAGGCCCACGTCCATTTCCTTTTCTAGTGTGATAATGACTTTAAGTTTGGGATTGTGCTAAAGCACAAAGTCAAGAAGATAAAGAGAAGACGTACGTACCTCCTCCCCAAGGCAACATGAGCGCTTATGATATATGTATACTAAGTGGAGCACAGAAAAGTGAGCTGGAGAGAGGTTACCTCTTGACATCAATTTGGGCCAAAGCAGTTTTTTCACGATGTAGTGATGACTCTTAGACCACAATTTAAAGTGTGAAATAATATACCAATTCTTTTTTGTCTTAAAATGAATTTATTTAAACTGGGAGCACCCTCGAGCCCCATTAGCAGGAGACTGAACCTCAGTCATGATTGGAGCTTACTACATAATCCCCACTCTGGGGGTCATGGAAAATTCTTGAGGTTTTGTGATGAAAGGAAAAGCACATTTGAGGAGACCCCTCTCATCTTGAGGTCATAGCAGTTACTGCTGAGACAGCCCCGCTCCACACCCACCTCCCTTGAATTCTGGCAGCTTTCTGCTTCCAGGCTTTAACTGGGGCACAGGAGTCTTTGCAGGGAGGCTGTCTTGGCTTAGAATCCTGGCCACCTCCATGGGATGAGAGCAGTGGTGTGCAAGACTGATGGAGCCAAGTTCCTGTCTTTAAAATGTAAGTATAAATGACACGCTGGAAACACATTTGTGCAATCTTCATGGACAGATTCATCTTAGTAGTTGGCACTCTCACATACATCTTCATTTCCTCTCTCCTCTAATCCCTGACTAGCATAATCCCCCTCAGGACCTCATGATTCCAGGGAGAAAAAAGAAGTCAAGAAAAACAAATTGTTCTTTTTTTCCCCAACCATCAACAAACTCTCTTCTATGGCGAATGAGCATAAGAGCCCAACTACCTGGAAGTGGGAGCCAAAACTACAGGAAGAACCAAAACACAATCAATATTTCCATACACATCATTCCACCACATAAAATACTATCATTCTAACGGCAGTAGAGCTGGAATGGATAACAAGTTTCAGTAATGTCAGGATTTGGGAAATATTTCTCAGATATTTTTCTCTGTAATCAGTGCAGGCTGGAACATGAAAGTAGGAAGTATGAAAGCAGGGAATAGAGAGGATCAACAAAATGACCTGACTTTCCCTTCTCATTCACTCAGAAAAGCACTGCAATCAAGGCACACCAGACAGGCCTGGAGTTGTCCTTCTTCTTCAACAGCCATGCAAGGTATTTATGTTTTATTAAGATCCATATCCATACTGGCAATGACACAAAGTACAGGGCTGCTTTGCCTCTGAAGTAGCATTCCAATTGATTTGATTAGTTAGTAGGATGTGCAGGAATAACCATTTGTGATTTCACACTAGAGATTCAAATCTTTGAGAAGAGTGGGAAAGAAACAGGGCCAATGCTTGTCAAGTATAGCAAGAAATGATGATCAATGTAATGTGAACAAAAATGACCATTTTAATGTGAAAATTATGGATGTGTGACCTAGGTAACACTTTAAGTACCTACACTTCACTTCTCAACCTTCTTTTGAGTGGAAGAATGAAATAATACCAAAAAATATGATAATTAAAAACTGCCTGAAGTAAGATGAGTGATTGGCAATTACCTGGTCTCTCACTCATTCAGCATCAACCTCCAGGGAAATTTTGTCTTGGCTGGTATGCAAGACTGATGGAGCCAAGGTCCTGGCTTTAAAATGTGAGTATAAATGTTATGCTGGAAAGACATTTGTGCAATCTTCATGGATGAATTCATCGCAGTAGTTGGCACTCTTAGTTGGGGCTTAGTGAATATTTGTTGAATGAATGGATGATTGTGTGAATGACTAAGTACATAAATGGTTGCAAAGGCCCTGTGAATGAAAGGAGCTTCAGGGGTCCTTTTCACCAAGAGCAGAGTGAGCAAGGGAGAGCATGCTGTGAGACGAGGATGAAGGTGAAGGCGAGGGCCAGGCAACTCAGTATCCTGCATACCATGGTAAGGAGTTGGACTGTATTCTTGGAAAAGGGGGAAGCTTCTGATGGATTTTTAGCAGCACAAGGACTTGATTTGTGCTTTAACTCGGACTACATTTAGACTAGAATAGAGTTAGAGAGGCATTTAAAGGACAAGTAGGGACCTACCATCATAGTCCAGGAGAAGATGGTGGATGCTTGACCCAGAATGGGATTGCTGAAGGAAAAGACAACAAGCTCAGGGGTGGGGAAGCTAATCTTGTTGGAAGGCCACGTTAATTTAGATGTAATCAAATAAGGCCACATTCAAGAAACTTCAATTAGACATATTTAAAAATATACTTATTTTGTAAAACTCTAACTACTATGCACTTAATAATTTCAAAAAAAGAAAACTATTTGTTAATTTTAAAGTCAACTTTTTTTTCCCAAAGTATTATGGAGGTACAAATGTTTTTGGTTACATCGATCACTTTTGTTACACTCGAGTCCAAGTTAAAAGTGTGCCCATCAGCCAGATAGTGTTCATTGTACTGGTTCAGTGTGTTTTCACCCATCTTCTCCTCCCCCTGCCCCCTCCTTGATTTCCTTTGAGATTTACTTCCCTCTATGCATATGTGTGCTCATCAGTTCTAGTTTAATAGTGAGTACATGTGGTATTTGTTTTTCCATTCTCTACATATTGTTGTGTCTACTTTTTGTTAGAAAGTATTTGAATATTTGGTTGCAGTGTGTAGCTCCGCAGTTTCAAGTTGATCCCCTAGATGGGTATCAGTCATTTGTGACCTTAAGGGCATCTTGATTTGGGTTAGGTAGGAGAATGTAGATTCACAGCAATAAGTGGTTGAAAAGCAAGAAAGCATTTTGGGGGCATGTTTCCAAAGGCGTGGGCATTCTACTGTACTTTTCCATAGTTCAACTGGATCTTTTTTAGTATAAAACAATGACTTTAAAATGTCATTTTACTGAGAGTTCAATCAATTCTATCTGTAGTTCTTTAAGTGCCTTGGTGATATCAACTAGGTGAGGCTGAAATGATAATTGAGTATAATGTCATGAATCTCAAATTCAGTGAACCTTTCATTGTATTTTCCAATTAATAGGTCTGTAACAGCTGCGTATTCTTCAAATGCTCCTCATATATAATCCTGCTCATCAGTGACCTTTGCCAACTGGGGAAAAAGTTCATCTGAAATTTCCTTTTGAAGAAGTGCTTTGAAAAAATATAGCTTTTTCTTTGAAATGCTTGGATTTGGGGCCACATATCATATATAAACTTAGTTTTACCTTGCAAAGAAATATTTTATATTCAAGTCATTTTGACTTGACATGATATCACACAGAAATGCTGCATTGCTATAGAAATCTTCTGTCAGTAATTCACATTGCTGATTCTGTTATTCATAAAATGTAACTATCTGTTCTCACAGAGATAACATTTTGGCTAACACCCATCCCTGCCATAACCACCACAGTTTAGAATGACACAGCAAATCCACACTAATACTCATCATTCAACTTTAGCATGTTACAAAACTGATGATGCTGTGTTGCATTTGCAGGAATATAGTTAACAGTATTTATAACTTGTTGCAAAATATCACTTGAAATAGTAGCTTTAGCACAGAGATTTTGCTGATGCAAGATACAGTGAAAAGAGATGAGAGTATCTGGATCTATTGATATGTCTTTTAACGGTGCAATAAACCCTTCATGTTTTCCTGTCATGGAAGGTTTGTTATCTGTGCATACACTCACTAAATTTACCAAATTCAGTCTACCTTCATGACACTTATCTTGAAAGTTGTTGAAGATATCTATTCTCCACATTCTGTTTGCAAGAGTGCCCAAAGCAAGTAACTCTTTGTAGCAAAGAAAATCTTCT
Organism: Mirza zaza; assembly: GCA_008750895.1. Classification (NCBI taxonomy): domain Eukaryota; kingdom Metazoa; phylum Chordata; class Mammalia; order Primates; family Cheirogaleidae; genus Mirza; species Mirza zaza. Next base: position 8,476 of record VSMD01107173.1, read on the forward strand.
GTTATGACCTGACTGAAATATAAAATCTGCCCTGAGTCAGTTGTATCAGTTGATTCATCCAAGTGATTGAATAATATATGTTTTCCTTTTGAACTATTGCATGAAGTTGTCCTGTTAAGTTGAAAGCTAATGCATGCTACCAATCACTTATGGTTCTCCTTGAAAGAGGCAGTTGTTTGTACCTTTTATTAGGATCTAAGCATCTTACAATTTCAACAATGCATTCTTTCACAATTTCTACATCAGTGAATGGCTGATGTAGATGGCTGATTATATACTTTTCCAAGTATATAATCTACTTTATAAATCGCTTCAGTGGCATTATTTCCAGGTCTTATTGCTGCTTGAAAGAATTGTCTTTGCTTTTGGTTTTCACATTTTAATTTCTGCAATACGACCTTTCATACCTCTCCCACTAATTTAAAATATTTGTGGTCCTTACAAGTGTTATAATGCTGATGAGCACTGAATTTCTTTAATGTTGATATTGCAATAATACAAAGCAGGCAAATCATCATATCTTTAGCAGAAACAAGATAATATTGCAATTCCCAATCCTCATTAAAAAATCTGTGTGCTCCATGATGGGCTGTTAAGAAGACAGAGTTAAAAACTACTGTCAAGCTGTGCAACCATTCACAAATTCCACTTCAAACAGGAACACAGTGAACCACTCTCAAAAGCTGATAACAGACTGGCACACTCGATCCCCATAAACTTTCACCAACCAGCCTCTTGTGCTGTATTGTCCAATCAGGTGCTAAATCATGAGCATAGCAGCTGCCCATTTAGCCCTTATGGCTTACTAATGTTCTAATTGTGCTGGGCAATCTGGGAGGATTATTTTGTTGAAACTTATTTTATACTTTGGTATTAAAAACACATTCATTTTAAAAATAAAATAAAAATATAAAAGATGAACAAAAATATAGTAATAAAAATAAAAAGATTTGTTCTAGAAAATTTGGATTTAGTCCAAAGGCCACACTTAAGGACCTAGAAGTTCACATGTGGCCTTAAGGCTGCAGGTTCCCCACCCCTGGACAAGAAGATGGATCCAAGACATTTTAGAGAGAGGAGTCAAGGATGAGTACCAGGTGTTTACTTCAGAAACTAGGTGGACAGTGAAACCATTTGCCAGGATGGAGAGGACTGGACAGGGCCAGGCTTAGAGAAGAACATCAAGAGCTCAGTTTCGATGCTAAGTTTAAGATGCATGGGAGGCATCCAAAGGGAGATGGCAAGAGGCAGTTAGGTATGAGATGAAAAGCTTGGAGTCATCACTTAAAATCATGGGAAGTATCAGATCACCAAGTGAGAAAGCATAGACATGAAGAGGGTCCAGAATCTCCAATATGAAGGGGTTGTCTAGAGAGAGGCCAGGAAAGAAGAAAACCAGGAGAGGATGATGGCATCACAGAAGCCAGAGGAGGAGAATATTACAAGAAGTAAGGAGCAAATAACAATGTGGAGTCAAGAAAGAAGGTAAAAAATGTTTCATTGGGTTCAGCAAGATAAAATCATAGTTGACTTGGATGAGCAATTCTAGCAGAAGCCAGATGGCAACATGGAGGGTTGTGAGAAAATAAAGATTACATTGTCGACTACTCTTTCAGGAAGTATATTTATACCTTCATTATTTCCATAAATTCTCTCACCTACCTTACTCTAAAAAGTAAAGAAAAAAATAATTTTATATTTGCCAAAAAACCACTTACAATGAAAAAAAAATAAGGGTATCAGATATATATATATAGTATATGTATATATATAAAACATGGAAAGGTAACAAGATACATGGTTAGTTTAAAGGGGAAAAGTCGAGGGTCGAAAAAAAGGTAAAACAAACATATATGTTAAAAAACAGTAAAGGTTGAAGGAATACATAATAAATTATGAAGGAATACATAGCTAATTGATAATAGTAATTATTTCTGAGGGTAGGATTATGAAGCATTTTCACTCCCTGCATTATGTCTTCTTATAATACAAATCTTATATAGGTAGAAAATATTTTTATAATTAGGAACAAAATTTGTTTTGTTTTTTAGTGAATACAAGGACTGTATAGAACACTGTATCCAAAAAAAAAAAAAAAAAGTGCTCTTAACCCAATCATGACAGGAGCCCAAATTAAACTGGTTTTTAAAGTGTGGACCAAAAGGGCTTAAACATTCTAACAGCTCTGCAGAGGGAAAGACCATCCGTCTTTGCCAGAGTACAGCAAGCTTTTGGTTAATACTCACCATAAAACATCCTGCAAAAGAAAGCTTCCAAAAGTCAATCATAAACTTCCAAACTTTCCAACAAAGAAATATTCTCCAGTGCAAAGTAGAAATTGACTTGAGAAGTGTCACAGATGTCTTCAAATTTACGTTTAAATTATCTTCCTTCTGTCTTCTTTTTTCTCATAAATTACCAATAAGTAATTAAAGGAATGCAATGCTTCAAAGCACAGGAAATTTAAAACTGATAAATCAAAAGATCTGAAACTATAGTATGTTAAAGTCAATATTAGTCATGTTTCTACATCTAAAGTATGGATCTGGCCAATCGAACCATACTGCATAGGGAATTTTTTTTTTCTTAACTTTAAGGGCAACAGCTGGTTTCCAAGGAGGAAATTTCATTATTCTGTGTTATATGCTCAACTACAGATCCTGCTTTGTTGTAAACTTGTCATTTTGAGTCTGAGTTCTATGTCTGTTGCTGAAAGTCAGGGGCAGTGAATCCATGCACTAAGGACCCAGGGTGAAAAGCAGTTTCCTTTCATTTGTTCTGACTCACCATCCAATCAGCGGCAGTGACCTACTGAAAGATGTGAAGGAACACACGTAAAAAGGAAGATGCTCAATTAGCTCTGTGCCCTTCATAGCCTTAAATTTGTCAGGCAGGCCACCCTCCAATTCATATCTATTCCTGGATACATAATTTTTCTGTGCCAGGACACATTGTCTGTTTTATCTTTACAACCCAAAATAGAATTGGCTGTTTTTTGTATTATCAATTTGCCAAGTGTCTCTAATTTGCTGTTATCCATTTCCGCCTTTCTCCTGCCTACCAAACATCTGTGCACTTTACATTTTTTTCCTATCATTCTAATCTAACATTTATATAATTTCCTGACACTCTCAGAAACAAACAAACCAGGCCGGGCATTATGGCTCACCCCTGTAATCGCAGCACTTTGGGAGGCTGAGACAGGAGAATTGCCTGAGCTCAAGAGTTTGAGACCAACCTAAGCGAGAGTGAGACCGCACCTCTACTAAAAATAGAAAAATTAGTTGGGTGTGGTGGTGCACGCTTGTAGTCCCAGCTACTCAGAAGGCTGAGGCAGGAGAATTGCATGAGCCCAGGAGTTGGAGGTTGCTGTGAGCTGTGATGATGCCACTGCACTCTAGCCTGGGCAACAGAGTGAAACTGTGTCTCAAAAAAATAAAAATAAAAACCTCTTGGGAACCATTCATTCAATTGTTCATATACAAGGTTATTATTACTCAGTTTAGGAGAAATATAAAATATAATTGTATTAATAATTAGAAAGAGTTGGAACTCAAAAAGTCCAACCTCCTAATTCTATAAATGAAGAAATGACATATGGTGACCTGATCAAAGCATACTAAGAGATGGCTCAAACCAAGGACTGCTAGGATAAGCATTAGAGTTTACTTACATGCATAGGTCAGTAATAACAGTGGGAAAGGAAGCATCGAGTTGGATTTCTGTTATAATTATTTGGGACTATTTGTCTTCCCCAGTAGACTGTAATATTCTGGAAAGCAAGGACTATGGTGTGTTCATTTTATTCATAGTAGCACATTGTGTACATAGCAGTGCTTAATAAATATTTGCTATCTTCAGGGTGTTTTCTGGCTTTATAGTTGACCTCATGGTAACAAGATGGTTGCCAAGTAACTAGTGTCATTTACAAACACCACTATATGCAGCAGAAGAAGAAATGGTTCTTCTGGATCATCTGCATACCTCTGGATCAATCATTATGAAGGAGAATGGAGTCACCACATCTAATTTTGCATAGTCTCCAACATCTATGCAACACTATATAATAATCTGGGAGCTTGTATGCATAAGCACGTAAATAAAAATCCAAACTGCAAAATTGTGTGTACTTTACAATTTAACTTTGTAAAATGTTTACACAAATAGCAAAAAAAAAAAAAAACCTGGAATATACACTTATGAAAATAGATTTGTTTGGCAAGATAAAGGCCCTTTTTATTCTGTTGTCTATTTCTTCCTTAATATTGTCAGATTATTTTAGAATTTTTTTAAAAAAGAAAATGATATTCACATATGTAGCCCAGTTTAAGTAGACAAAAGACTTTGACCTTTGAACTCCACCTTCAGAACTGACTGCTCAGGAGATGGATGCCCCTTCCCAGGGCAAATCTACTCTAGGAGCAACTGGAGGCAGGGACCCCAGATAGTGAGCACCAATAGCAGTTTCACTTTTCTTGATGATGTTCAATGACAGTGAACTGAGGGTTGCTTAGATTAGTAGCGACACATAATATGTGTGGAAACTTGGAAGGATGGCAGCGTTAGGGAGAGGTCTCAGTCATCCTCTGGCCCTGCTGTGGGCTCCTCAGAAGCAGACTTCCAAAAGAGGGGGATGACACCTTGGAAGATACCATAGCACCTCACCCACAGTCCACAGTGTGAGGTTACGGGCAGGAACCTGACACCCACGGAGCAGGTCAGATCAACAGACCATGCCCACTGGGACCTATCACTGAGGACAAACAAGCAAAGGAAACGAGACCAAATCAGTGAAACTGTATAGTATTGACTGCTGGATGATTTTCAGGGGTGAGAGGTTTGACTGTTTCTTTTGTAAAACTTCCTTCTTATGGGTTGCAACCAGGAAACTTGTAGTGAAAATAGTATGGCAACCTACCAACACAGGACAGATGTTTCCTAAGGTTTATGGGTGGGGCTTACATTCAAGTGAGCACTCCTAGAGAAACAGGTGCTGTGAGCTTTTCTGAACTGATCCATTCATTTGCCATTTTTAAAGTCCTCCAACAAGCACAGAGTACTGAGTATTGAATCTACTGAACTAGTTTCCTTTGTAATAAACAAATACTTCCATTTTGGCTTTCTAGAGGTAAGGAATTTTTTATATTGTATGTAAAAAAATAAATCATAAGCATTAAAGAATCATTATAGGTGGCAAATGAAAATTTTTAAAACACCCCCACTGACCTAATAATCAAAGAAATATGAATTAAAACAATACAGAATGTTTTTCATTTATTACGTGGTTAGAAAAATATTTAACAATATTAAATGCCAGAGAAGGAGAAGTGAAACTAAAATGAATACTATGGTGCTAGTGGCCATGTAAATTAGAATCGCCTTTTATGGAGAGTAATTTGGCATAAAAACAAAATGAACATTTTGTTAGAATCAGCAAACCCATTGCAGAAATCTAATTCAAGAAATGGTCCAAAATGCAGAAAAATCTGGATGCCCAAAGAAAGATGTTTGTCATAATATTATTTATATTAACCTAAACATACCATGGTATTAAACATTAAACTATTCTCTCTCTCTCTCTCTCTCTATATATATATATATATATACACATACATATATATCTTTATCTCGATCTCGATCTCAATCTCTCTCTCTTCATCCCTCCTACCCTCCCACAATCTCCTGCAATCCCCTGGGCCCAGATAGGTTGAGCTTTCCCTTTAATGTCCCCTAACATACATTTTCTTTCTTCCAGAGCCCAGTTAGGTCGTAAGGGTTGGCTGGAGTATCTCCACTACACAACTGGAGAACACTGTTAGCTAAGTCTTCCAGATTTGGTTGCCAGTATGCTGAGGAGGGTGGCAGGCAGGGAGAAGTTAGAAAATGTAGAAAGTCTCCTTTCAAGCCTGATTTGCAATGCTCTTGACTTACTGCATAACCCTATCTTGAATTTCGAAACAAAATCTGTCCTTGGTCTTTTAGTTAGGATCCTTTATCCACAAATACAGAAAACCCAACTCCAATGTGTTTAAAGAGTCAAGAAATCCAGAGGTTTCATAGTTAGTTGATTTAGTGACTCCTCAATATCATCCCAGGTTCCTTTTGTAACTTGGTTCTTCCATCCACGGGCACAACCCTGGACATGGTGCAAAAGGACCATCTCTTCCAGCATCTTCTTAAGAGCAAGGAGAGACTTGCCACCCTCATATCTTATTGGCAAGAAGGATCAACCTTTAAGCCACAGATAGGGCATATAGAGGAGGAAAATATCCAGACAAAAATCAGGGTTCTGGCCGGGCGCGGTGGCTCAAGCCTGTAATCCTAGCTCTCTGGGAGGCCGAGTTGGGCGGATCGTTTGAGCTCAGGAGTTGGAGACCAGCCTGAGCAAGAGCGAGACCCCATCTCTACTATAAATAGAAAGAAATTAATTGGCCAACTAATATATATATAGAAAAAAAATTAGCCGGGCATGGTGGCACATGCCTGTAGTCCCAGCTACTTGGGAGGCTGAGGCAGCAGGATTGCTTGAGCCCAGGAGTTTGAGGTTGCTGTGAGCTAAGCTGACGCCACGGCACTCACTCTAGCCTGGGCAATAAAGTGAGACTCTGTCTCA
>VSMD01107181.1:0-53798 GCA_008750895.1 Mirza zaza
TGTAATCCTAGCACTCTGGGAGGCTGAGGTGGGTGGATTGCTCGAGGTCAGGAGTTCGAAACCAGCCTGAGCAAGAGTGAGACCCCGTCTCTACTAAAAATAGAAAGAAATTCATTGGCCAACTAATATATATATAGAAAAAAATTAGCCGGGCATGGTGGCGCATGCCTGTAGTCCCAGCTACTGGGGAGGCTGAGGCAGCAGGATTGCTTGAGCCCAGGAGTTTGAGGTTGCTGTGAGCTAGGCTGACGCCACGGCACTCACTCTAGCCTGGGCAACAAAGCGAGACTCTGTCTCAAAAAAAAAAAAAAAAAAAAAAAAAAAACCACAGACCTTGAAACCTAAGTATGCCTGATGCCAAAATCCACATCCATGATCCTGCTTCTACACCTGCAGAACAAAACCACTTCCCAGCTGCATTTCCCATGACACCTGTGCAGCCTCGTGTACACACACTGTCACCCAAGCCCAGCATCACTGCCTGCTTATCCTTCGCCTCATCCTCCCACTGCTGAGACCCTTCTCATCTCAGAGCCAAGCTGAAACAGTACTTCCTCCGCGCAGCTTCCCTCGTCTGCCATTTAGAATTAATAGCTCCTGCTTCTATATGCAAAACACTATTCCTACTTTACATAAGCTCTTATGTCAGCCTCCTTTGTACCATGTCTGGTTATTCATAAGTCTCTCTTCTTCAATAGATTGTAAACTCCTTGAGAGAAGGAACAATCTCCGCCATCATTGTATTTTTAGCACTTAGCATATGGGGTTTTTTAATACTAATAAGTGCTCAAAATTCATCTGTTAATTTTTTTTCAAAAGCCATAGTTCTTCAGTTTCAGAAAGCCTTTTTAAAGCTCTAATTTCATCTCCTTAAGAATTGTTATGATATTTTCTGTTAAAGTTCCTTCTTACCTTGTGTGTGGAAAAAAGCCTTGCTTTGGAGGGAGGCACCTGGGCCAGGCGTCCTGCTCGGCTTTTGTATCCGGAGGCTGAGGCTCTTTGCTTATTCCTGATTTTGTGTGCACCCCAACCCTGCAAGCAGGCAAGGCAGGCTGCTGGGGTCCCCGGCACACAAGCAAACTAATAACAGGTTGAAGGTGTACCATCGTGAGCAAACGGAGGCCCAGGCCAGCCAGCAACCCAGTACCACTGGACTGAGGCTCAGGGAGGGAGCTGGCCCTCCAGGGCGACCAGGTTCACCAGGTGAAGGTAATATAGCCTGCCGTTCTCCAGCTGCAGCCTCTTTTGGAAACCAGGAATGGCCAGGGTTCCCCAGCCTCAAGGCCCAGGCAAATTCTCTCCTCTTCTACTTGTGCCTCAGCCCCCCAAAGATACCAAGGAGCAGGAAATCTTGTGCCTGTTCTCTTTAGAGATCCTGGGAAAGTCATGGCCCAAATGCCTGCGCCAAGCCCCGTCAGCTCAGCGGAGGATGAGCAGAGAATGAAGACAGGGTGTCAAAGATGAAGCCCACCTGCCACCTTCTCAGAACAAGGCTACTTAGGTGAATCTATTCGAACTAACTTTTCTCCTGGAAGAACACTATGCTAGGTGCTATGGGAAATACAGAACTAAATATGCAACTCCCCTGTTCTCAAACAGTTTACAGTCTGGCAAAGAAGACAGACACACACTGCCTCTCTGGTTCCCTTTGGCTTTGCTGGACCTGGCGTAAGGGTGCCCATTATCTTGCTGTTGAAGCGCCAGGTCATGGCAAAGGAGGAGGAGTGGGAAAGACCTGGCTTGCTCACCACCTGGGCAGCCTCATTGGCCAAACAATACATTCATTACTTAGATCTTCTTAGATGACTATGCAATTGGACTGTCTTTAGCCATCAGCTTTTAAAACCTAGATCCATGTGTTTCAAGCAATTCCGAAAGAACAGGCTCTGAGCGCTGAGAGCCACAGCTGCACTCAATGGAGGCTTGTTGTCAGGCAGTGTTGGCAGACAGGAAAGGAAGCATGCCAGTCATCTGCATTTCCTATTCTAACAAGCAGCGTTTCCTCCTCGTGTGGCATCCGCTAGTTCTATGTTGTGCTCTTACCCAGGGAACCAATAGGAAAGCAAATATTTTTGCATCTGTTGGGATCTGGTGAGTTCTTCAACATAGAAACCTCCACACAGGGAGGCGGTGGGAAAAACCAGTGCTGGGAATCAGAACTCCTCAGTCCTTTCTTTCCCCAGTCTGCAATAGGCTAGTTCAGGCGTCCTCAAACTACGGCCCACGGGCCACATTCGGGTGTTTTTGCCCATTTGTTTTTCTACTTCAAAATAAGATATGTGCAGTGTGCATAAGAATTTGTTCATAGTTTTTTTTAAAACTATAGTCCGGCCCTCCAACAGTCTGAGGGACAGTGAACTGCCCCCTATTTAAAAAGTTTGAGGACCCGTGAGCTAGTTCAACACAAACTTGCAAAAGTGCTGAAAATGGAAGAGAAAAATGGAAGCAGGACAAAGGAAGGGAAAGGAACGAGAGCCTGGCTCAGAGATGTGCTAGCAGTAGTATGAGAAACTCTTCTTATTTAAGAATTCAGATGGAAGGAATTGAATTGGACTTTGAAGCAAGAATAAAACACTTAAACAACATTCTTTGAAGACTTTTGAAAGCTTTGAACCTGGTCCAAGATTACATAAAATGTGATAGATGTTTACAAACCATATTTGGGTTCTTAATTGCATTCATCATAGAGAACTATACCCAAATCCCCCCTTCTCCCCGAAGATGTTGTCCTAGGCATTTCCTTTTCACTGTCTAAATCTACTCAATCACCAGCTCCCATCAATTCAACTTTCGTAAATATTCTTTGAATCTACATCCCCACTTCATTTCCACTAGCTCTGATTTGGTTGCACCTTGTCTAACTTCTCATCTGTGTTACAACAAAGCCCTCCCTGAACAAGATCTGCTTGCCTTTTTCCTTTTTTTTTCTTTTTTTTTTTTTTTTTGTTTTATATTTTGGTGATTTTTGTTTGTTTTCTTTGCTAGTAGAATTGTCTTACAATTTCCCAGTATGATAGCCTGCAGAATAACAACCACATGCTCATGTCTGCAAATGCACCACACTTCTTCATGGGCTCTGTGACTTTCTTTCTTTATACGTGTTTTTACCTTCCTGGAATATTGCCTCTCTTCCACCATACTTTGTCCACCTGATAAATTTTGCCTTATTCTTCAATGCTTGGGTAAATCATTATTTCTCCATAGAAACACTACCCTGACCTCCTCAAGCTGAAGTAAGTACTCCTGCTATTGCTGTAGCATGAAGTAACTGTTGGTTTCCTTCTTTTTTCCTCCTCCACTGTTAGCTCACTGGAAATAGAGACTACTCCTTATTCCCCTTCACTCTATGCTTTAGCCTGGCACTAAGCAGTTGCTCATTAAATAGTTGTTGCCCAAATGAATGAACAAGTTTCTGCTAAAAGAAAATGAGCTAACGGTAAGGGAAGAAATATACTACTTAGATACTACTACTTGTTTTATAAAAATGGCTTTAAAAATGTTTCACCCCAAGCTCGTACCATATACAAATATTTACTATTAACTCAAAATGAATCATGAATCTAAATGTAACAGCTAAGACTATAAAACTCTTCGCAAAAAACCTAGGAATACATTTTCATGATCTTAGATTAGGCAATGGTTTCTTGGATATGACACCAAAAGCACAAGCATCAACAACAACAAAAAAAACCCCTAAATAGCTTGAACTTCAACAAAATTAAAAAATGTTGTGGTTTAAGAAACACCATCAAAAAAGTAAAAAGACAGCCCACAAAACTGTAGAAAATATTTGCAAGTCATGTATCTTATAAGGGACCTGTATTTAGAATATATAAAGAACATTCACACTGAAAAATATAAAAAGAAATAATGCAACTTAAAAAATGGGCAAGTTTAAGTAAGCATTTCTCCAAAGAAGATATACAAATAAGCACATGAAAAGGTGTTTTCAATATCATCAATTATTAGACGTGATGGCTGGAGCTCCCATTGCTATTTTGGGACATAAATCAGCTTTGAGGCTAGAAGCCATGCTAAATGTGATGGAGCAGGTTGGCAATAACCAGGCAGCGGCCCTTGGTCTGCCTTCCTGCCTGCCTCCAACTTTCACATGACAGTGAACCAAAAATCTCTCTCTTGTTTTAGCCACATTTTGGGGTTTCTTTTGCAAGCGGCAAAATCTTATCCTAACATACGATCTTGTAAACACAGACGAATGTTTGGTATACACGAAATGTAGGGCAAACTATAGACAGTGACTTGGTGGTCTGGCTTGGAAGGAAAACATTTCATTGTATACTCTTTGGTATTGCTTAAATTTTTACTATGTCTCCATTTTGCCCGTCTCATGGGCTACCCCGGATTCTCTAGCCTCAGCTAGCTGTCTCCCAGAGCTCTGCCCCGTGCTCCCAAACTGCCCCCACCAGGTGAGGGAAATGGCCGGAGTCTCTGGCTCCTCCCACTGCTTCAGGTGACGTCCCACACAGTGGGGTCCGACTTCTCCAGCAGCCACCAAGGGGTCAGGGGATGCAAACTGAGGGTGCAGTGGCAATAACATCCCATAGGGTGAACTTCAACTTATGGAAGAAATGAGAAAGAACCAACAAATAAATATCTTCATTCATCCCCATGACTGACTGCTACAGGATATGGTGTTTCTGCGTATCTTGTCCAGAGCCACTCACGGGGCCACCAAACGGCCAGCCCCATCTGTGAAGCAGCAGCCACCGTGCATGTGAATGTGAAGTAACACCTGACCTTGCGCCTGTTTCCCAACCTCCCCGACCCCCCAGCACCCTTTTCCCTCCTTCTCGCTCCCTTGGCATTGAACCCCCAATCAAGCAGTGCCACTTAACCTTTTCTTCCAGCTCTGTTTCCTAGGGTAAGGCAATATGTGTGTATTTCTTTTCCAATTAAAAAAAAAAAAAAACTAATTTTTTTTAGAAACCCAGTGAGCAGAGCAAAAATGAGGGCACTGGACCCCAGCCAGTGTATTGGGAACTATTCTAGTCCATAAACTCTTTTATTTCTGCAGTTAACCAAAACATTAAATGTAAGTCCTTTTTGTTTTCTTTTTTTTTTATTTTAGCGTATTATGGGGGTACAAGTGTTAAGGTTATATATATTATCCATGCCCCCCTTTTTGTTTTCTATCACAGTCCAACATCCTTATTTTTCTTAGTATATCTCATTAGACCTTTTACACTGCCTCGTAAGGAGTAAAAAAAAAAAAAATTAAAAATCCTAATATATAAAAAGATCTGAATTATTGAAACTCAAAGGACAGAGCCCCAACCAAGGACACACGAGAACACCTGCCTATGCTGTCCTCATTTGACTTTGTCTGCAATTTAGAGACAGTCAAAATCCCATCATCCTGGAATCTGATCTCTCAGACTGCAGGATCAACATAAGAGACTCCAAGGCCATGCAGTGGTTTCTATGCTGACACCGATTCTAACATTCACTGGCAGCCAGTATAAAAACTGCAGCCCTGGGGAAATGTGTCTTCAGACTTCAGCAAGACTCCTCATGATTGTGGTGCTCAGAAGTTGGAATAATGGCCACAATCTTCAGGCATTCTTCTCCTGTGACACAGCTTCAGAGTCATCAGCTGCTGCTTCTGCAACAGGGAGCCAAGCTTGAGAGACAGGAGGATTATCAGCCAAACACATACACGGCCCTTACAGTCCCAGGGTATGAAGTCCTGACCTCTGGCTCCAGGTCTCCAAACTCTGACTCTCTGTCCAGCAAATTGAGGCGCCCCTTCGTCCAGCCTGGGAATATCAGGTGTGACATGTTATATGCAGGAACAGAGAGAAATTCATCTGCACAAACTCATGTTGAGCCCATATACCCCAATGTCACCCTCCCTGTGTTCTCTCTGTCCTTTAGAGTCCTTCCGTGCAAAGTGAGGAGATGGCAACACACTACGAGCATTCTCACAGCTCTGCCAGGGACCAGCTGTTGTGTCTAGGCACCCACGAGGCACTCCATACTCCAAGCCTGGCTCCGACAGAAACACCGTAGGCAGGTGCCAGTGCACTGCCCCACCCCGGGAGAAACACACAGGTCTGTTCCAGACATGATGCCAAAATTGCTGCTTTAACAACAGGTCAAGAGCTTGCATGCCCTTGTTCATAGCAGCATTATTCTGTAGCCAAAAGGTGGAAACAAACCCAAGTGTCTCTCAATGGATGAATGGACAAACAATATATGTTGCACACATACAATAAAATATTATTCAGCTTTAAAAAACAATGAAATTTCGACATGTGTTACAACATGGATAAACCTTAAAAACATTATGTTAAGTGAAATAAGCCAAACACCAAAGGACAAATACTGAATTATTTCACTTATTTGGGGTACCTAGAATGGCAAATTTATAGAGCTAGAAAGCAGAATAGAGTTTACCAAAGGCTGAGGGAATGAGGAACAGGGAGTTATTGTTTCATGGGTACATGGTTTCTGGTTGGGATGATAAAAAATTCTGGAAATGGATAGTGGTGATGATTGCAGAACAATGTGAACATATTTAATGACACTGAATTATACATATAAAAATGGTTAAAATAATAAATTTTATGTTATATAAGTAACAAAATTAATTTTTAAAATTAATATAAAAATATTCTGTGCATAAAGGTATATCCACTTACAAATAAGCTATGCCTTTAACATGTATCCATTAAATATCCATTATGTGTTAAATTTTGGACTAGATCTTTTGGGGGGTTGTGGATATAAAATCTCAGTAATGCTCAATGACTATAAGTAGTTGAGTAAACAAGAAATCAGTATGGGAAAAGCAAATAATAATATTCATATATGTGTAATAAAGTTTTAAAAAAATTTACATTTGTGTTATGTTTACTCAGGACTCTCTTATTTCACTTAACCCAAACAACGTATGGCACCTGAACCAAGTTACATGCTCAATAAAACACTGGTACCATTATGTCTATTATTACTATCAATTATTATTTTACAAGTGAGGAAACCGAAGCACAGAGGGATTAATAACTTGACCAACAATCATTATGTGGCAATGCCAAACTACTAATTCAACGCTGATATTTGATCTTATTCTACTAAATTACAACTACTCCATCCAATGGTTCCCCTAATATATAGAGCCATCCATCCTTACCAGGGTACAAAATATCCTTTCTCATCAGATTAGTTAGGATACAATTACCATAACACATGCCAAAATAACAGAGGCTTAAACAAAATAGGGTCTATTTCTCCTTTATGTTACAATCAGCATGTAAGCAGTCTATTTCTATAATGACATCTCTACAGTGCAGAGAACACAGACTCTTTTGATGTTGGTGTTCTGCATTCTCAGCGTTAACCTTCCATTTCGCAGCCTAAGATGGCTGATATAGCTCCTGCCATCGTGCCCACAATCCAGCCTGCAGAAGGAAAAGAGGAAGACTGAGTAAAAACCCCATCCCCTGAGAGTACAAGCCAGCAGTGGCACATACCCCTCCTGTCCACATCACAGAACTTAGTCTCATGATCACAGGTAGGCGTAACAGAGCTCGGCAGTCATGTACCCAGCTGTAACTTGAGTGCTCTGACCAAAGGAAAAAGGAGTGTTTGTTAGTAGTAGTCGGTGGGCAGTCACTGTGACACTCACCCCTTACCTCTGGACAAAGTTAGTCAGGGTCCCTGGTTCCTGGTCTCCAGGGCGCCAGATCCCCTGGCTGGCTCCTCCTTCCCCTACACCAGCAATCCACTACACGCCGTGCCTCTGTGCTGTGCCACCAGTCGATGACAAGCAAATTCAAGGGTTAAGAAAGCAATCTGATAGGAAAACCTACAGTAGGAGATTAGAGTTTTGCATGGGAGGAAAGGAGACATTCCCTTAAACCAACTCAGTTTGCTCTATGTGTCATATTAATCATGAGAAGTGAGAGAAATGGGAGACTGTGTGACCTGCAGCAACCAGAACACACACATCGAAGGGGAGCCCTGACCACAGGGCATCAAGAAAACAGCAAACAAAGACTAGGACTGTGTTGTCTACATTTTTATATTCCCAGCCAGCAGAGTAGCACAAGACCCAGCACACAATATAAATGAGCATTTTTTGGGCAGTTTATAAAGTATGTCCATAGATGTTATCGAATCTTTACCAAAACCCCAGAAAATAGCTATCATTGTTGTCCCCATTTTACAGATGATGAAACTGCAGGTCAGCGGGCTGAGTGAACCGCTGCACAATGACACACAATCAGGAAAGGGCAGAGCTGGGTTCGAGTCATTTGGGGAGAAAGCTCGATGAGAGGAGTTTCCCATTGTGACCAAGTCTTTCCTTCTAAAACTAGCAGCACTTAGCTTAACTTTTAAAATTTAATATTAATCATACTTGCGTGAACTATTTACTTATTCTTA
The DNA here is from genome assembly GCA_008750895.1 of Mirza zaza. Lineage (NCBI taxonomy): Eukaryota > Metazoa > Chordata > Mammalia > Primates > Cheirogaleidae > Mirza > Mirza zaza. Next base: position 8,407 of record VSMD01107181.1, read on the forward strand.
CATGCTATAGGACATGATAATGATCGTGCGTATCAGGGACATGTGTCGGATTAGTTTGCAGCACTAAGTCCTGTGCCTGTTAGCTCAGTGGCCTTCCCTGGGGCTCTCCCTCCCCCGGCACGGACTGCAGGACGGAGACAGGGAATGAAAGCAGGATGGCCGTGGGGGTCTCACAGCCAATCCAGACAGATTTCTCGTCTGTCCACCCACCAGACCCACTGTGAAGTCCCCGACAATGGCAAGCATGGGAGTGAAGTGAGAAGTAGATGGAACGACAAGGCAAATGGCACTGGACTTGGACTCAGGTCCAAGGGGTCTAATCCTGGCTCTGACACCGACTTCCTAATTGACTCTGGGAAAGTAACTTGATTTCTTTAGCTTCGGTTTCCTCATCTATAAATCAAAGACGACAGCAGCTCCACCGAGAAGTCAATGAGAAAATGGAATCCCATGAGATACCACAAAGATGCCCAGCCCATAGTAGACCCACAGAACTCTTTTATTCCAACACTTCTGTTTCATAAATGAAGAAACCAGGGCTCAGAGAGGTAAAGCATGGCTCCCATGTGGCCCAGCTGGGCAGAACAGGGCCGAGAATAGATAGTAGCTCTTTCCGTGCTGGCCTGGTGACTATCCAGTACACCATGCTGCTCTGGAGCACAGAAAGTGAGGCTGTGAGAATGCAGGTGGGTGTGCGGGTTTCGGGAGCAGGTGTAGACAGGTGCGAGTCTCAGGGTTGGGTATGTGTGTGGGCACACACGCACACGCACACCTGTGTGTGTACACACTCACATGAGGAATTCTCCTTGAAGGAAAGGACTTTGTCATCTGATTCTCTGCTATATCTCTTGTGCCTAGAAAACTGCTTGGCACATTGTAGACCCCAGTCAGTATTTTTGACTGATTGGTTGAAACACACACAAGTACACACGTACTGCAGCAAGGAAGAGCACAACGGGAACTCTACTGCCTAATCCAATAGCTAGAGTCAATCTTAGAATCTAAGCCAGATGGTTATGCCTCAGAATCTTCTATCACCTACTAGAATGTTCTCTCTGCCTTGTGCCCAGCACCCTCAATGTTCCAAAAGCTTTCAGGCTCCAAAGAGCTTCTCTCCCATCAAAATTTAGCCTTCTCTTGTCCCATTGCTTCTGGGCCCTGACCTCTCAGCAATCCATACGACAACAGGCAGGCTTTAGCTAATTAAATTAACCAGTGGCCAAATTAGCAAGAATGAATAAAAATCTTCAGCAGTCTGGTATAAGGCAAGGTAGTGGAATATTGCAAAAGGTCAGTGGGAAATTAGCCACGGAAATTTCCAAGAGAACAAAAAGACTGTAATTCACCACTGTTTCCCTGACACCCAGAAAAGGACGTGGGGAAAACTTCAAGGATCCATGATCTAAAGAATGTCTGCGGTCTGTCTTTTACCTCGAGGCTCTTAGCAATTGTGAGTGTTGCAATGGCAGGCTGGTCCTCATTCCTGAGAACAAGCACTTGAGGAATGTCTCTAGACACCCCAGCTGGCATCCAGGATATACGATTCCTGGACAGAATGGAAAATGTAATTTGAAGAAAAGCCAGAGAGGAAAAGATCCTGTGAGACAGAAGGAAATTTAAAGTGTCCACAAGCTGATAAAGTAAACAAGGAGACATAGAAGTAAACTGATATCATCTAAAAGAGGAAGGAGGCCTCATTCATTCGTCTGTTGATCCATTTCCTCACTCAACTGTTCCTTACCGAACACGAGCTACGTGCAAGGCTGTGCTCGGCATTACAGAAGCCACGTGAGCCCATGGACGTAGGTCCTGCCTGCAAGTATGTTCCGCTCCAATGGAAGAGGCAGATTTTAATCAAATAGCCACGAGTGTAAATGTGAAAGTTTTACTTGGGCGAGTTCCAGGAAGGGGAGCCTGTGAGGGTAGCACACGCTGCTGGTGCCCTGCCCAGACCTCTAGAATGCCTTTCCTGGGCTTGGTGGGCAAGTCATGCACAGCTGCTGCCACCAGCATTCACCCAATGGCTCCTGTGTGCAGCTTTCCCAGCGGATTGCCCATGCCATTTCCTGCAGGAAGTGCTTGGAAGCTAAAGCACCCTGGGCAGCCTATGGCCAGTCACTGACGGAGGTGGGAGTTCAAGAGCTCCCCCCCACATCTGCCTCGAGTCAGGACAGACTGTTCAGCTCACCCCTCAGAGCTCCTTCCCGACCAGGCTAAAGCCAGACTCACCTGAAACCACGTGCTTGGGCAGCTCTTTCTCCACCCCTGTCTCGGTTCCTTCATTCCCTTTCAGTTTTCCTAACAGCGGTACCTCCATGAACACACACACACCTCCCTCAGGCTCTGCTTTTAGAGAATAGAATCTAAGATAATAATATTTTAAAAGTATATGATTGGGAGATTTGACCAAGTCAGGGGGCTAGGGAAGGCTTTCCTGAGGAAATGATTGAGTTGATGTGAAACGAGGAGTCAAAATTAACAAAATGGCTTGGAAGAGAGAAGAAACTAGCTTTGCAAGTAGAGGAAATAGCATGAGCAAAGGTCCTGTGGCAGCAAAGGGCCTGGCCTTTTTGACTGCCTAAAAGAAAGTCAGTATGTCTGGGGGGAGGGGGGCGGGTATATGCATACATAATGAGTGAGATGTGCACTATCTGGGGGATGGTCACGCTAGAAACTCAAACTTGTGGGGGGAGGGGGGAAAAGGGCATTTATTGAAACCTTAAAATCTGTACCCCCATATGCTGAAATAAAAAAAATAAAAAAATAAAAAATAAAAAAAGAAAGTCAGTATGTCCTGAGCCCACAGCATAAGGGGAGGCTGGTGTGTGGTGAGATGGCAAGATGGGCTCAGGAACCAAGGGGCCCGATTCTTCTAGGGGCTAGAAATGGAAGTTACAGGAGGAGAGATTTCAGCTCAATAATTTGACCATGATAGCGAGCACTAATGAAGGAATGGTTGCCTTGAGAAGTAGTGAGTTCGTATAAATGAGAATGTTGGTTCCTAAAAGATCCTTAAGCTTCCTGATTTTAAAGTTAAATATTTGGCCTATTTAGTACGGCTTTAGTGAATAAAGCTATTCCTCCAAATTCTGAGCTGGATAGTGGGCACAGGCGGCCCAGGTGAAACTGAGGAGTGAAATAGGTTATTTCCACACTTCTCCATGTCCCCTTCTCCCCAGGAGTGCCACAGGGCCCTGGACTGACCTTCCCCACCGCGCTTGCTCTCTCCCCGAGAGAACTAGGCACTACAGCTCACAGGTGTCTGCTCTCACCCAAGTGCACATCATAGTTGAGGGTAGCTGTCGGACACGTAGGGTGTTGGAGTTAAACGGCCTGAATTCAAATCTTCCTGCTTATGTGACCTCAATTCTTTATCTTCTCCTTTATTTTCCGTGTCTGTAAAATGGTAATAATAACAGTACCTACAGGCCAGGGATGGTAGCTCACGCCTGTAATCCTAGCACTCTGGGAGGCCAAGGTGGGCGGATTGTTTGAGGTCAGGAGTTCGAGACCAGCCTAAGCAAGAGAGAGACCCCCATCTCTATTAAAAAAAAAAATAGAAATTGGCCAACTAAAAATATATAGAAAAAATTAGCTGGGCATAGTGGCACATGCCTGTAGGTCCAGCTACTCGGGAGGCTGAGGCAGGAGGATCGCTTGAGCCCAGGAGTATGAGGTAGCTGTGAGCTAGGCTGATGCCACAGCACTCTAGCTCGGGCAACAGAGTGAGACTCTGTCTCAAAAAAATAATAATAAAATAAATAAATAACAGTACCTACTCTACTGGGTTTTATAATGATAAATAAAATAAAAATCACTTGGTGCAGTGCCTGAGACATCGTAAATGCTCATTAAATATTGGCTACTATGATTTAAACTCAGGAACTAATTGCTAATAAAGCTCGATGCCTTGCTTTCTAGAACAGCACAAATTTGGAGCCCACCTGTGTGGATCCAACCCTCACCCCCACCTCCTTGGACGAGTTCCCTCGGAGCTCTGCACTTCCATTTCCCCGTGTAAAAGGGGAATAGTGATCACACCTTCCTCATTAGGTTGTTGTGAGAATGAAATGACTTCATAGCTGTAAAGCACTTAAACCAGAGCCTATCCCAGAGGAAATATTAATAGATATTGTGTTATCAGTATTTGAAGAATTATTCCTATTTCCAATGATCATTCATTGACAGTCTGAAGGAATGAATCTGTAATGAAGCTCAGTGCTACGCTTGTTATTCTAGAAAGCGTAGCATTGAGCTTTATTAGCAGTTAGTTCCTTAGTTTAAGTCATAGCGGCCAATGTTTAATTGCCTGAGAGGGCAGGCAATACTGGCTTCTTGGGAAGTTACTTCCAACTGGGACAGCCTCTGGAGCCCAGCAAATAGAACCCCGTGTGAGTGGTAACTGTCCGGCTGCTCGCTGCCCAGACTGCACCAGCGGTTCTGCCTCTGAACCTCTGGGAGGCCCCTGGCCATCGTGGTGTAGAGATAGGAGAACAGGTACCTGTCACTCACGCAATTACTTCGAGGGGGCTGCATGGAGTGGGGGCCAGGCCAGGCTTCCTCACACAGCCTTAGTCCCTGTGGTGCTCAGTGGTGTTCAATCATTGAAAGAAAGGCCACATCTTGTGAGCCTTTCCTACAGACCCTGGGGATACCAAATATCTCCTCTAACCTCCTCTACTTCAGCCACAAACCATTTCTCATTCACCTTTGTATCCCCAGAACTTCACAGTGGATCTGACACACACTGGCTGCTCAGTAAGTCTCAGCAGATGAACTGGTCAGTCCACGACAGGCTCCATCTCTGGTCTCTTGAGCAGATCCCTTTTGTAACCATTAAACCAGACTGGGGCTCTACTTTTGGAACATTTTTCAGGGGCTTCCTGGATTTCTAAATCACAGCAGTGACATCTTCATCTGTGATTATCAGTGGTCTCGGAAGAGGACATCGGCAGAATGTTCCAGGGCTGCACCCTGAACTTGTCCAGCATAGAGCTCAGAGAGCTCCAGCCAGGCAGGCACCCCCATCTTCACCACCCTACCCAGGGAATTCCCTTTCAGCTCATCCAGGTTTCAAAAGAGAGGTTCTTAGACCCCTTCTCTACGAGTCTCCCGGTATGGTCTAAATGCCCTGAGTTGTTTAAGGGCTGCATTATTTCCTCACGACTTCACCCACAATTTTTGATATGGTCTCTCCTGATTCAAAATAGCATGACCAGGCAGCCATGGGACATTTGTCCCTGTTTATTTCAAGATGGTATAAAATATAGAAATATGGGATATAACACCCTAAAAATATTGCCTTGCATTTGACGCTTTCGTGTACTTAGTTAATACCCACAAATATTTAGAAGAAGAGAAATTGAAGCCCAAGGAGGCTAAGAGACTTGAGCAAGGTCCCACAGCTGTTTAGTGGCAGAACTGGGACATGCCTTTGGAGGGCTTGGTTTTTGTCCCCACTAAAAGTAACTGTGGTATATCAGAGTGTGAAGGAAACCTACAGATGAACTAGTGCAATGTACTCATTCAAATTTGATTGAGGAGAAAAATGGAGCTAGTTCTAAAAAAAGAAAAAAAAAATCACTGAAGCCTAAAGCAAGTTCTGAACGAGTTCACGTGCAATGTGTAACAGGGAACAAGGTAGAGAGAGGGAAAGCCGAATTTATCAACAGCCCTGATGCTCTACAAGACTTTGCTCAGCTGAAACAGGCACTGACCTTGCCATTCATTCAGCCAGCCATTATTTCTGAGGGCCAGACACTGTGCTAAATGCTAGGGAATCAGAGCTGAATGCCTCCGTGACATTCCAGCCTGTGGGGCTGCACATGGAACAGGAAAAGCAATAGGTCACAGCGGAGTGGGGTAACAGCAGTGCATGGGGTGTGGGGGGTGGTACTCCCAAGGCAGGCACCTGCCCCAGTGTGGAAGGTCAGCAAAGCTTCAAAGAGGAGTTGATGCTGAAACTGAGCTCTGCAAGGCTCAAGCAGAGACTGCCAAATGGACGAGGGGACGAGGAGGGTGTTCCCAGCAACAGGAACAGCTTGGGTGAAGGCAGGGGGCTGGTGGAGGCACAGCATGTTTGGGGAGCTGCAAGTGTAGCTGGGAATGGGGCCAGTTTGTGAAAAGTCTTGTTCGTCATGCTGAATGGTTGGAATCGATCCTGAAGATAACAGGTAACCACTGAATCATTTTGTTTTTCAATGGAAGTGATGTGATCAGATTTTCCACTTTAGAAGTTTAAAAGAGAGTGCATGGAATAAATGGGAGAAGAGTCAAAAACAAAGGCAGTCAAGTAAGTGAGAAATGATTAGAGATTGAATTCAGGGAACAGCAGGCTAGGTGAAAATGTTTGAAGTACCTTTAGGAACTAGAAATTTTGGGGCTTCATGATAGAGGACACAGGAGAGAGAACAGTAGAAACTGACTCACAGATTTCCACTGAGCAACTGGGAAGATGGTCGCATTCTCTATGACGACGGAGGAGGGGAGGCTGGAAGGAAGTGAACGAGGTGAGTTGGGACACCTGAGTGGTGCCACCAGCAGGCTGTGTGGATGGAGAGGGCAGCAAGCATGGGGACAGGTGAGCTGACAGCCCAGGAGTGAGGACTAGGGTGAGGCTGTAGACTTTGGAATTGTTAAGTAGACAGCTAAGACGTGCAGCCCCTCCTGGGGAAAAGACTGCCATACCTAGGGGAGGAGGGAACACCCCATGAATATGCCAGTCAGAACTTAGCATGCCAACTGCAAAAGAATGCAGAGCACTCTCTAACCCCTGGGCCGAGCAGCATAGGTACCATACAGTCTGGAAAGTGACCTAGAACAACCAGCTCTCAGAGAGGCTCATGGGAGATCCACATGAGTAGTAAGACTCAGGTCATATAACTCCCAGCTGTCCATCAAAGTGGTTCCATGATGGCCTCTGAACCATGGGGAGGTCCCTATCTGGACACCAGAAAACAAGACCCAGACCAGAACCAAGGTCTCTTTTGCTATATGACAAGGGGCCTCGTCATCTGTGGCATGTGTATCTTGCTCTATAAACACATGTCTTGGTCTTGCTGTGTGATCCTATCTTGCTCCCCCTCAATAAATTTCACCTCGTGCTTGCCTTACTTCAGTGTGTCTGGTCATGTTTCAGCCAGGAGCTCAGCAAGAACTGGGAACACAAAAGGAGATCGCCAAACCCAACAGAATCACTGGTAGATGATGGTGCCTGGAGTCACAGGTATGGATGATATAACCCAAGGAGCACACAGCAGCAGAAAAAGAGAGCAAGGCTGAGGATAGATTTGGGGAACAACATTCAGGAGGTAGGGAGGAGGATAAAGAAAAGTGGGCAAGGGACACAAAGAAGTGACTCAAGAGAGGAGGGAAAAACAGAAAAGAAAGTGGAGTTGCAAAGGTGTAAAGGGGAAGGGAGGAAAGCAACAGAGCTGACATATTGGAGCTCTGCCTGTGTACTCAGTCCCGTAGGGCTGAGTTGCACATATGTTCTCTCACTCAGTGCTCCTGGGAGAGGTATTAGTATCCTGATTCAACTAATATGGATATTGTGGCCCAGAAAGGTAAAATAACTTGCCCAGAATCACATAGCTTGTGGTGGAGTGGTGAAATGGGATTCAAAGCCAGACCTCTCTGGCTCCAAAGCCCATAATAATCTTTCCATAGCATAAATTCCTTCAGAAACATCAAGTCAAATAGGAACTAGAAAGAGCTGAATGAAAATAAGAAGTCCTGATCCAGCCAAGGGTAAAGCTTCATTGCTATGAATTACAAAATGAACAGAAGGAAAACAAGCAGAGACAGTGAAGGTTAGAGTACTTTTCGAGAAAACTGCTCATACCTATTCGGCAAACATTCCCAGATACTTTTGACTGTACCTCTCCAGTGCCATGGGCTTTGCTAGGCACTGGGGGTACCAAGTCGCTGCCCTCACTCTCAAGGAGCTTGCACTTGGGTGACAGGAGACAGACAGCTAGCATGGCATGTCAAACACATGGTACATGTCAGGTGGTGGACGTGCTAAGAAAAGTAGCAAAGCCAGAAAGGGAGGAGGAAGACAGTATTTTAGGTCAGGTGGTCTATGGTCAGACAACAGGTGAGCAGATGCTTGGATAGAGCTGCATGGGCGAGGGACGAGAGCAACCCCAGGCAGGGGAATAGCAGGCACAAACACACAGACTCGATTCCACCTGTGTGTCCCAGGACCAGCCAAGAGGCCAGCAAGGCCGGCATGAATTAAGCAACTCAGAGAGTGAGATATCAGCAGGGAATATAGCATGTAGGACCTGGGAAACCACAGTAAGAAATCTGGGTTTTATTCTGAGGAAGATGAGAATCCTTTGGAAGCAAGGGGTGCTATCTTTCATTATTCCTTCCCAAAAAGAGGGGTGGCTGGGTCAGGGTTCTCCAGCAAATGGTGCTCCCCTCCCCACCTCTCTTCTGGTTGGGGCAGTCCATGGGGACCTGGAGTGGTAATGCAGCAGGGATTGGCGGGACAGCTGGCAGGCCCTGCCAAGCCCACAGCAAGAGCCTACCTATGTGGCCTTCCCAGCCACTGTTTCAGTCATCATGCCCCTGGCCTTGGTAGGGTGTGACATCCATCATAAACACCATGTGGGAGTCACCTTGAGGATTCCTACTTGGAAGTCTGTATCTCTGCCCAACCCCAGCCCCCAGACCCCTCTCCCCAGGCAGATGTGCTTAGACAAGAGGAATGGACCTCAACAGTAGCCAGAACCTTGAACAACCTCAGAGAGATGCTGTGTCCCAGTGTGGCTTCAGAGAATTCCAGGCCAATCCTCTGCTCAGAGACAAAGATTTCCTGGGCGTGTGAGGACCAGCCCTGCCCAGTCCTGACCACTCCTAATGCAGGGAGTTAATTATAGGCACGGGCTCCAGAGTACAGGGTTTCCACGGGGCATGCTGCACCAGGGCCCTGCAGCTGACCACGGTCAGCCTTCACATCCCAGGAAGATTCCATGAGAAGGAAACAACAGACTCAGGAGGTAGTCTCAGCCCGGAGGGCATCTTAGCCCTACAAAAAAGTTTTGGAGCCAGTCTTCCAGAAAAGAACCACTTATCATGATTTTGCCATCATCCTTGAAATTGTTTTCTCTAAGCCTTTTGGTAGAATGGGAATATCAATGGAGGTCATTAATAGCGAATGCAGGCTCCCTTCCATTTCTTTAGGGATAACAGGGGCCCAGTTGAAAAGGAAGCTCCTCCCTCTGGGGGATTTTCACAGTGACTAGCTCATGGGGAACAGCTTGGGCACACGCTGAGAAGCTACCATACACAAGGAGCAGTGGAGACCCTTATAACTGGTGTGTCCCTGTCATTAGCAGACAATGACATGTACCTCCTTCCCCACCCATTATGCCTTAGAATGAGCATTTGACTTTTTTCACCCAAATCCAAGGGCTTCACCCAAGTCGCAAGAAACTATTTCAGAGATTTTGTTCTTTCTCTTAGTTTTCTACCACCTTGCGTACTACTGTTGCTGTATCTAAGTTGCAATTCTGGAGCATGTCCTCAAAGCACAGGTCCGTACGGGTAATGTGATCTATAGCATGGCTATTTAATAATTTAGGCAATCAGCTAACAATCTTGTCCTATCAGAACTCTTCAAGTGATTTTAGTTGGTAAATACAAATTTTTAAATATAATAGTTGTGTTTGATAAATATTTTTAAAATCCATTTTCTTCCATTCTGCTAAGTTTGAATTAATTCCATCTTAGCTGAATGGCTTTTATAGTATGTTCCTGTAGTAGCACCCTAGATTCCTCTAGTGTAGTTTTATGACGTTGCATTACACTGGACTGTTTACCTGTTTGTATCTCTTATTAATCTGTTCAGACACCATAAAGCACATAATATGAATGAATGAGTGGATGGGTGGATGGACAGATGGATACTTCACATTGAAGATACCATGATATTGGTAAAATGTGGTTTTGCTAACATCATTCTCTTAAGACCTAGAAAAGTCCTTTGTTTGATGGGGGAAATTTTAAAAGAGAATGCAGTTAGCTCAGCAATAGTGTCTGCCAACTGTTCTAGGAACAGAATTAAAGGAGCAGAAAGCCTTAAAATATTCTCATTCTTAAAACTGTGGGGGAGCGGATTCTGACCCACACATCAGAAAAGTCAGGAAGCAGATGAAAAACTCTTTCTCAGTTAACAGAAACAATACTTTCTATACTATCTTTGTAAAAATCAATGCAGTGTCATTTATGATACAAATACACATACAGTCACTTTTTTCTTTTAGCATCCTATTGCTTTTATAATTACAAAGGTAACAAAGTATGCAAAATTAAGGCATACAGAAGTAGATAATTAAAATATGAAAGCCTCCAGGTATCCAGATTATCATGATTATGATTATCTTTTAGTTACTGTGTGTCTAATTCATATTTGATATGAGGCTTTAGTAAGGGAGGTGTAAGTGAAATTAAATTCATTCTACATGTTCATTCCTTTTTTTTTTTTTTTCTTCAGAGACAGAGTCTCACTCTGTCACCCAGGCTGGAGTGCAGTGGTACAATCATAACTTACTGCAGCCTCAAACTCCTGGGTTTAAGCAATCCTCCTGCCTCACCCTCCCAAGTTGCTGGGGTTACAGGCAAGTGTCACTACATGATTTCTTAAATTTTCTTTTTATAGAGATGGGATCTCACTATGTTGCCCATGCTGGTCTCAAACTCCAGGCCTCAAGCTATTCTCCAGCCTTAGACTGCCAAAGCACTGGGATTACAGATGTGAGCCATCATACCCAGCCCCATTCTTTTTTTAATTTTAATTTTTTATTGTATATTGATGATTTATAATTGTGCATATTTATGAATAGGTACAAAGTGATGTTATGATTTATTAATACAATGTAGAATAAGTGAATAAACCTAGTTAACATACCTATCACCTCAGATACTTAGATTTTTCGTGGTGAGAACATCTGAAATTTACTTTTAGCAATTTTGAAATGTGCAATACTCTATTACTAACTATATCCACCATGCTGTGCCCCATTCATTCTTCAAACTAGAATGTCAGCTCCATATACTGATTCCTCAGTATATGTTGTGCTCACTGCAGTATACCTAGCACCAAGAGCAGCCCAGCACATAGTAGGTATTCTATGAATACTTGTCACATGTGTGCACAAATATTCATTGACATCACAGTGTACCACATTCTATCCTCAGTAGATTTAGCAGTGAGAAAATTGGATAAGGTCTGCTTTCATGGAACTCAGAGGACAGGCAATGATTACCCCATCTCCCCTGTTTGTGAGAAGCCCAGAGACCCATGCACTGAACTCTGTTCCTCTCTTCCCACCCTTATCTGTCCCCTGTCCCCTGTCCCCACCCCTCCAGAAAGATTACCCAGATCTACTCCCACCATACCCCTACCTGGGTTAGGTCCCCATCCCTTGTACTCTTGCACTTACTGGTACTTATCTCCATTAAAGCACTTGTCACACTAAAATGTCATCATTTATATTCTTCTCTCTCCACTCCACTAAACTTCTTGGGACTTGGAATATAACTTTTTTGGGTCATCTTTGCACATCTAGCCAAGTCCGTAGGTGAGAGGAGATGTTTAATCAATGAACAAAGGATTGAATAGATGAATATATAGTCCCTCACAGTAATGGGATCATTCCACTGAAAGGGATTTAATCAGAATGTGAGCTCTCATGGTGGGAATTTGAGGAATGGGACAAGTGAGAATTTCTGGGCTTCTCTTGTCATATCACGGAAAGGCAGCTGCTTCTTTGGCTATGCCTGGGTGAGCCCTAAAAATACTAGTTCTCCTTCTACTTCTCTCCTCATTCCCTCTTAATTATGCCTTGAATTGAGCACCTGGTTTGTGCTTCACCCAAATTCATGGGCTCAAGAAATTTTCTTTTTGTAGAGATTTCATTTCACTGTTTGCTTTACTACTCTGGGCTTTATACTTTCTACATCTGGTGTACAATTTTGAAGAAAGTCACCCAATACACACATCTTGCAGGCAAAGATGATAAAATTATTTGGGGGCAACATAGAGTCTCTTTATCCAAACTGCTCAAAGTGTCTAAACTGCAAGTAGAAACTCCAAATTCTGTTCTGTAGACAACACTGTTTTCTCCATTCACTTAAAGCGAAATGAAATCCATGTCTCTATGTTGGTTACAAACTTTGTTTTCTTTTGTCCTCTACAATTTTCTTCCCCCAAGAGAAACATTCCTTCACTTTTTTAGTCACCTTGTAGAGTCAGGCTGGAAACTGAGATGAATCATCAAGTTTCCAGGGCAGCTATAGGGAAACCTGAGCCGGGCAGCTAGGCACTCATATATAGAGAACATTTAACACCCATTTTACCCAGACAGAGCTCATTTATTTTCCATAGCATTTTAAAACTGGGCCTGCTACCACTATTTGACCTATTTATAGTTTTACATGCAACATAATATTTACTCCAGACTCAAATAGGAATGCTTCTTATAAATGTCAGTGGATTATTTACTATGGTACACTAATTAGTTACATAAATGCTTCCTTTTTCAGGGTGGATGAGGAGGAGACTGTTAATGCTTCTTGGATTAACCTCGTATTATTACCGTTTGAAGTTCTTTCACATTTAAGAGAGTTATCACAAGACTGCACAACTTTGTATGCATAGTACATCTGTTACTTAAGTGATGTGAAGCTTTTTCATTTTAACTCACATGGTGAAATAAAACAACAATGTGAATGCCATACACCCTAAGTTAAGAGAGAATCATTGTGATTTGAACATTAAAAAATCAGCATTCTATGTTAATGTTCTTGATTGACGGTTTTAATTCATACTATTTTTATGATGATTAGGTCATTTATGCAAAATGGTTATAAATGAAAGAAGCATTGAAGGTCAGTGGTCTCTAAAGAATTAAGACATTGGTTGTAGGCAGTTTTCTTCTTGGACTTCTCAGGAATGTAGATCAACAGTGACAGTAAATAGTAAATGTGATCTATGTTTGGAGAGTTGTCATGTACGGGCATGTTTCATCTTGGGGACTGGATGACATGTTTTCCCCAGTTCTGATCACAAAGAGATTATCAGTATGAACAATTTTAAATGGAGCTTAACCCATTGCACTTGCTTGCTTTTTTCTCTTGCTGCTACCGATGCTAACCGTGTCGAGTCACACTCGACATCCGAGTACAAAGGATGAAAATATAGTAAGAGAGAAATCTTCAAAAGAAAAAACAGCAGTGTATTTTTATTACTTTTCACCACTGTGTCTTATTTTTCCATATCAAGATTTCAGTGGGAAAAAAAAAAGATTATAAATGTGGGGTACATTCCTGACCAAGGAAGTAGCATAAAATTAAATCCTATATGTGAACATCAAACCCCAGGAGGTAATAAGCATTGTTATTCTTCCCTTTTCAAAGATGAAGAAATTAAGGCACAGAAAGATTAAATCACTGGTCCAAGGTGGAGTGGTGACGCTGAAATATGTAACAATAAGGGAGAGGTTCTCAAACTGTACCTCAGAGATCCCTAGAGGTACATGGATCCCTTTAAGGGCTCCAGGTCAAAACTATTTTTGTAGTAACACTAAGCTGCTATTTGCCTTTTTTACCTTTATTCTTCACAAGTATATGATAGAGTTTTCCAGATGCTACATGACAATGCAAGAGACTGAATGCAGAAGCAGATATGGGAATTCAGCTGGCTTCTATTAAGCCAGACATCTAAGAGATATGCCAAAATGCAACAATGTCATTCTTTGCAAAATTTTGTTGTTTTAAAAAATATACCTATTTTCATAAAAATTGTGTTGTTTATACATGTAATGAATGGCTTTATTAGTCTTTTTTTCCAAGATTATACATGTATACTATATTAGTCTTATTTTTAAATGAATTAAATAAATATGTTTAAATTTTCTTAGTTTTAATTTCCAATGATGTAAATGTCTACAGATGCAACCCACCTAAACAAAAGTTCTTTGGGGGCCTCAATAATTTTTAAGTGTATAAAAAGGTCTTAAGATCAAAAAGCTTGAGAATGACTATAGTATGGTTTTTCATATTCCTATAAAATGAGCATCCTTATATCACATACATTGATGACAAACAAGGTTGCAATAACATAGCAGAATCTATATGATGTCAAAAATCTAGATGGGAAAAAAAAAATAGAAATCAGTGCAGGATCCAAAAGTTTTTGACACCTGAATATTTTGACAGCTGGCTTTGGAGCTGAGATTTAAAATTTGAATCTAAACGTGTCCTTTGGCTGTTTAAGGAACCACTGCCTAGTGTCTCCTTTGCCTGGAATGTCACCAGATAAGCACAAGCTTTTCTTGTTCACTTCATTCCAATCTCTACTCAGATGACCTAAGCAAAGAGACTCTCCTTGTCCTTCCTATTTATTAATAAATCAGCAACCTGCCCCAACCCCTCCATTACTCTTTACCTCTTGACTTGTCTGATTTTCTTTATAACACCTATCACATCTAACATACCCATATTTTTTTCTGTGCCCAGTCCCCTCCATGAGTTGAAAACTCTATGAAGACAGTTATGCTTATATTTTTGTTCACTGTTACATCCCCAGTACTCAAAGCAGTGCCAGAAACACAGCAACTACCTGATAATAATTACTGGAATAAATGAACATTTTATGTAAAAATAATATAATGGAAGAGCAAAAATAAAATAGGGAGGAAGAAAATAGCTGAAGACATAAACGGGTGGAAAACTATATCATGTTCATGGGTCGGCAGAATCAACATTGTTAAAATGTCTATACTACCCAAAGTGACCTACAGAGTCAATGCAATCCCTATTAAAATATCAACATCATTTTTCACAGATACAGAAAAAATAATTTTACGCTTAGTATGGAACCAGAGAAGACCCCGTATAGCAAAAGCAATCCTAGGCAATAAAAACAAAATGGAAGGTATCAATTTACCAGACTTCAAACTATACTACAAGGCTATAGTAATTAAAACAGTTTGTGCTGGAACAAGGACAGGGACATTGACCAGTGGAACAGAACCGAGAACCCAGACATAAAACCATCCTCATATAGCAATCTAATCTTTGACAAAGAAGACAAAAACATACACTGGGGAAAAGAATCCTTATTCAATAAATGGTGCTGGGAAAACCTGATAGCCATATCTAGAAGACTAAAACAGGATCCATACCTTTCACCTCTCACAAAAATCAATTCATGCTGGGTAACAGACTTAAACCTAAGGTGTGAAACTATAAGAATTCAGAGGAAAATGTTGGAAATACTCTTCTAGACATTGGCCTAAGCAAAGAATTTATGAGAAGACCCCAAAGGCAATCACAGCAACAACAAAAATAAATAAATGGGACCTGATCAAATTAAAAAGCTTCTACACAGCCAAAGAAACTATCACGAGAGCAAACAGACGACCTACAGAATTGGAGAAAATTTTCTAAAGCTACACATCTTATAAAGGGATGATAACTAGAATTTATTTAGAACTCAGGAAAATCAGCAAGAAAAAATCAAACAACCCTATCAAAAAGTGGACAAAGGACATGAACAGAAACTTTTCAAAAGAAGACAGAATAATTGCCAACAAACATATGAAAAAATGCTCAACATCTCTAATCATCAGGGAAATGCAAATCAAAACTACAATGAGATATCACTTATCTCCAGTGAGAATGGCCTTTATCAAAAAGTCCCAAAACAATAAATGTTGGTGTGGATGCGGAGAAATAGGAACACTCATACACTGCAGGTGGGACTGCAAACTAGTGCAACCTCTGTGGAAAGCAATATGGAGATACCTTAAAGCAATACAAGTAGATCTACCATTTGATCCAGCAATCTCATTACTGGGCATCTACCCAAAAGAACAAAAGATATTCTATAAAAAAGATATCTGTACTCGAATGTTTATAACAGCACAATTCACAATTGCAAAGATGTGGAAATAACCCAAGTGCCCATCAATACACGAGTGGATTAATAAAATGTGGTATATGTATACTATGGAGTACTATTCAGCTATAAGAAACAATGGCAATATAGCACCTCTTGTATTTTCCTGGCTAGAGCTGGCACCCATTCTATTAAGAGAAGTATCCCAAGAATGGAAAAATAAGCACCACATGTATTCACCAGCAAATTGGTTTTAATTGATTGACACCTAAGTGCACATACAGAAATAACATTTATCAGACATCAGGAAGATGGGAGGGGGGAAGAGGGGATGGGTATATATATACATAATGAGTGTAATCCGAACCACCTGGGGGATGGACACACTTGAAGCTCTGACTCCAGGGTGGGGGAAGGGAGAAACAAGGCAACACACATAACCTAAACATTTGTACCCCCACAATATGCTGAAATAAAAAATAAATAAATAAATAAAAATAAAATAGGTGCATTAAGCATAAACTATCCAAACAAATCAGCAATTCTGAGCAAATACTTCAGTGCAAAGTTGTGGCAAAGACAAGACAATGTGTTCTCCACATTATTTCCTCTTCCTGAGCATACGTTTCCAGCTTCCCTTGTAGCTGAGGTCATGGGACTAAGTTCTGGCCAAGTGCTTCTCAAATTTGAATGTCCATACAAATCATCTAGAAATCTTGTTAAAATGTGGATCTTAATTCAGTAAGTCTGAGACCAATGAATAGATATTTCTAACAATCTCTTGCATGAAGATGATGCTTCTAGTCTGTGAGCCATACTTCAAAGCCACTTCTACACCAAGCCCTTAAAAAAGGTCCCATGTAGAAGCAATAACACCCCAGTTGCACTGAGCACACTGAACATCCAAATCTTGGTTTCTAATACCATTCTCCAACAGAAGGAACCAGCGTTCCTCCCTGGACAAATGGCTGATTCTAGAACTGGATGGAAAATATGAACCTAGAGGATTTTGTGCCAAAAAGTAAGAAAGTGCTTACTTATTTCAATGTGGCACAGAAGCCCACTGAAAGAGTCCCAATGGTCACAGCTGAACAATGCAAGCCACAAAATACTGGATTATAACCAAAGTATAAAATAAGTATCCAAGAATTTATAAATAATATAAACAAATAAATGGCATATTTACAAATCATACATCAGATAAGAGGCTAATATCCAACATATACAAGAACTCATACTACTCAATAAAAAACAAACCACTATGGGCAGAGGACTTGAACAGACATTTCTCAAAAGAAGACATTCAAATGGCCAACAGTTATAGGATAAAATGTTTAACATCTCTAATCATCAGGAAAATTCAAATTAAAACCACAATGAGATATCACCTCACACCTGTTAGACTATTATCAGAAAGATGAATGATGACAAGTGTTGGTAAGGATGTGGAGAAAAGGGAAATGTATATACTGTTGGGGGCATTATAGATTAATAATAATACAGCCATTTGGGAAACCAATATGGAGGTTCCTCAAAAAACTAAAAATGGAATTACCATATGATCCAGCCATCCCACCACTAGGTATATACCTATTGGGATCAAAATCAGTTTGCCACTGTACTCCTGTATTCACTGCAACATTATTTGCAGCCCAGATATGGAAACAACCTACGTGTCCATCAGCAGATGAATGAATTTTTTCAATGTGGTATATATACTCATAGAATACTATTCAGCCTTAAAGAAAAAGGAAATCCTGTCACTGGTGACAACCTGGATGGATGGGGAAAGGGGAGATGTTGGTCAGTGGGTACAAAGTTTCAGTTAGACAGGAGGAACAAGTTCTGGTGATCTATTGTACAGCAAGTTGACTGTAGTTAACAATAATGTATGTTTCAGAATAGCTAAAAGAGGATTTTAAATGTTCTCACAACAAAGAAATGATAAGTATTTGGTGTTAGATATGCTAATTACCCTGATTTGATCTTCCCACAATGTATCTGTGTATTGAAACATCACATGGTAACCCATAAACACATATAATTATTGTCAATTTAAAATGAAAACTTCGGCCAGGCATGGTGGCTCACGCCTGTAATCCTAGCACTCTCAGAGCCTGAGGCGGGAGGATAGCTCAAGGTCAGAAGTTCAAAACCAGCCTGAGCAAGAGTGAGACCCCCATCTCTACTATAAATAGAAAGAAATTAATTGGCCAACTAAAAATATATATAGAAAAAATTAGCCAGGCATGATGGCCCATGCCTGTAGTCCCAGCTACTCAAGAGGCTGAGGCAGCAGGATTGCTTGAGTCCAGGAGTTTGAGGTTGCTGTGACCTAAGCTGATGCCACGGCATTCTAGCCCGGGCAAAGAGTGAGACTCTGTCTCAAAAAAAATAAAATAAAATAAAATAAAATGAAAACTTAAGAAATAAATAAACTGGGAAAGAAGGGACAAGCCTCCCATTCAAAAGAATTTCAAATAATTTATGTAGATACTTCCCACTACTTCAATACGAGCTGCATTTAGTGACTCTCTCCAGAGCGTCCAGTTCAGAAAGACAAGGAAAGCATCACAGATGCTACCTCAGCTGTGTGATCAAGTCCAACATCAATGGTGATAAATCACGTTGATAGTATGTGCCCCCAATATGATGTGAGGGGAACAGTACCTCGCCCCTGTGGGCTTCCTCCCCAAAACACATTAACAAAACGGTCTAACTGTATGAAAAACCCAAAATTCCAGAAGAGTGGTATTCTAAAATTCCCTAACCAGTACTCTCTAAAACTGTCAAATTCATCAAAAACAAGGAGAATTTGAGAAATTGTCACAGCTAATTAGAGGTTAAGGAGACACGATTACTAAATGTAATATGCTGTCTTGGATAGGATCCTTGAATTAAAAAAAAAAAAAAGACATTAGGTTAAAAATTAAGGCAATCTGAATAAAGTACAGAGTTTAGTGTTAATGTATCAATATTGGTTCATTAATTGTAATAAATGCACCAAACTAATGTAAGATGTTAATAATAGGGGAAACTTGGGACAGGGTCTATGGGAACTCTCTGTACTCTCTCTTCCACGTTTCTCTAATTATGAATTCTTAAAAAAAATAATAATAATAATGTCTTGGCCAGGCATGGTGGCTCACACCTATACTCCCAGCACTTTGGGAGGCCGGAATCGGAGAATCTCTTGAGGCAAGTAGGTTTATGATGCACCTTATACTATGCTAAGCAGAAATGTGCACTTGAGTTAAAAGGTATTTACAGGCAAAGTAAAGAGTAAGGCCCCAGGAGTTTACATATGGAAGTATTTGTGTGTTTGTGTGTGTATGCATGCATGCACATACACACAGCTGTGAACAAACAGCTTCTGTTCTAAAGCTGCATTTGTAAGTGATTTGGGGGAGGCTTAGAGCACATTTACTCATGAAAAAAATTATATTGAAAAATGTTGGGCCGATTCTCAACTGGTCCATAAAAGATCAATTTTGCGTTGTTGGTAGAATCTCAGGTGTCATGGTAGAGATTCTTAACTCATCAATGGCTCGATTTCCTCTGAGCCACTGTCCTTGGTGTGCTGAGCCATGAGTACTTCTCAGTATTCCAGGTGTTTGTGCTGGCAGTCCCAATGGTGACATACACAGAGGCATATCCAGATTCTGTAGGGCTTAGAAAACTTGGAGGAAGCTTCTTCATGAGAAAATGGTGCAAAATTACTAATATAAGTATTGTATAAAAGCTAAACAAATTGCAATTTTTTAGAAAGCTAATAAATACCCACAAGTATCAGAAAATCCAAAAAAGGAACATATTTGTATTCATTAATGCCTGATCCATCTCTGTAATATTTTCTCCCAAGTATTTGGCAACATACTCTTCTGTGACTACTATTTTCCATACAAAAAAAAAAAAAAAGGAAAGATAATTCATTATTTTCTCTAGCATGGCTGATCAAAATTTCTTTTTTTATTATTGATAGCTGAGAAAAGTTTTTGTTAGGATTAATGTTAACATTTAAGAAGACCTTAGGCCAGGCACAGTGGTGCAGGCTTGTAATCCTAGCATTTTGGCAGGCTGAGGCAGGAGGATCCCTTGAGCCCAGGAGTTCAAGACCAGCCTGGACAATAACAAGACTCTGTCTCTACAGAAAAATAAAAAAATTAGCCAGGCGTCATGACATGCTACTATAGTCCCAGCTACTCAGGAAGCTGAGGTGGGAGGATAGCTTGAGCTCAGGCATTTGAAACTGCAGTGAGCTACGATGATGCCATTCTGGCCAGGGCAAGAGAGTAAGACCCATATCAAAAAAAAAAAAAATTAGGGCCAGTCGAGGTAGCTCATCCCTGTAATCCTAGCACTCTGGGAGGCTGAGACGGGTAGATCATTTGAGCTCAGGAGTTCAAGACCAGCCTGAGCAAGAAGGAGACCCCGTCTCTACTGAAAACAGAAAGAAGATTACTAACTATAAGAAGATTACAACTAAAAATATATATAGAAAAAATTAGCCAGGCACGGTGGCATGTGCCTATAGTCCCAGCTACTCGGGAGGCTGAGACAGGAGGATTGCTTGAGCCCAGGAGTTTGAGGTTGCTGTGAGCCAGGCTGATGCCACAGCACTCTAGCCCAGGCAACAGAGTGAGACTCTGTCTCAAAAAAAAAAAAAAAAATTAGGAAGACCTGTATCAAGTCTCTTTCATATTTGAAACAAATTTTTAGGGCATTTTCATTTTCTTCTACAGGAATTACTTTTATAATCTTTGAAGTAATGACACTCACTGACCAGTGTATGGAACACCTCTTGAACCGCACTGCCCATCTTCTCAGTGCCCCTGTTCAACCATTTGCTTCATGCCAAATCCTGGGACATTTAAGGGAATTACAGCCTAAGGGGCAGCCCTTTGCCAACAGGGATGGGAATTGAGGGCTGGTAAATAAATCCTCTCCACTTACATGTCTCAGGAGACAATTCTGCTTAGACATATGCCTTTATGGAATTGTATCAAATTGTGCCCTACAAGACATAGCAATGCTGATAAACTATATTTTGCACATTTTCTCAAAAAAAAAAGAGAGAAATGTCTATATTATCCATAATTATGTATGTTGTATTATCAAGTACGGTCCTGAAAGAAAAGAACTTCAATTTTTGACTAAGCAACTATGAAAACTGAATATTCTACTTCTACTGTATACATCTGATGATTGGAAGAATTTTCCATAGACGAAGCTCCATATTGAGCCCTGGTTCCACTTCAAACCTTGTTTCTCTCTACAACTCATGTGCTTTCTGTGTCAAGCACCACAGTGCACATTCCAATGTGGGTAGGACCTGTGGCCCTGAAACGTATAACCACGATACTGGTGTCAGTATCACAACACCAAGCAAGTCAGCAGAGTGGCTGTAAACCACAAAAATATATCCCCCTAAAACTAAGCTAAGTGAATTTCCAACTTGACCTCCCCTTAGCCAGATTCCTAAAATGCTCGTAGCCTTTTTTTTCAAAGCCACATGATACAAGGGGAAGTGACACTGAAGAGTCAGAATTGAAAGACAGCAGCCATAACAAATGACAGTTAAAATATCTTACTTTTGGCCGGGCACGGTGGCTTGTGCCTATAATCCTAGCATTCTGGGAGGCTGAGGCAGGTGGATGGCTCAAGGTCAGGATTTCGAAAACAGCCTGAGCAAGAGCGAGACCCCATCTCTACTAAAACTAGAACCAAATTAATTGCCCAACTAAAAATATATAGAAAAACTTAGCCAGGCATGGTGGTGCATGCCTGTAGTCCCAGCTACTCAGGAGACTGAGGCAGAAGGATTGCTTGAGCCCAGGAGTTTGAGGTTGCTGTGAGCTAGGCTGATGCCATGGCACTCTAGCCCGGGCAACAGAGTGAGACTCTGACTCAAAAAAAAAAATCTTACTTTTGCAAATTTTACAAAAACATGACCACGTAAGTATATTCCTAGGGCCTCCCAGAGCCTTAGAAAGGGCCCATGCAAAAAAAGATCCCTGAAACTTCGGCTTCAGTAGCTTCATGGCAAATCCACCTGTGAGCATAGGTTACCTCCAAAATCAAACAGTCCAGCATAGCATGGACTCCAGAGCCAAAGGGCACGGGGTTAGAATCCTAGCTCCACAACTAAGTAGACGTGAGGTCTTGGGCAAATTTCTTATTCTCTCTGTGCCTGACTTTATTCACTTGTAACATGGAGATTGTAAGAGAACTTACCGCACAGTGTTGTGACAATTCAACAATTGGCACATTGAGTAAATATTCAATAAATATCAGCTATTATCTCTCTTTCTTAGTGGGAGGGGTGCAATATTTCAAAAGATATACACCTCCATGCCCCAGCCTGCTGGTTAGTATGGTAAGCCATGCTCATTTTGCCCTGGAGGTTAAGTGTCTCCACAAGGCCTCTTAAACTCTCGCATCTTGCCACTGAAATCACATATCTCATTTCAATAACATCTCCGTAAGCAATTCCCCCCTTCAGAGCTTTTCAAGCATCCAGCTCTCTCCTCATCTATGTATTTCTCAAAGTATTGCAATGGGAAGGTCTCCTGTGCCTTCCCAAGGGGGCATAATTAGCTGGTAACTGGCAGATGACATTGGTAAAGGCCACTCCAGCCAGAATCCCCAGATTTTTGCATTCTTTCCTCTACCTGCTTACAAAAGATTTTTAGCACATCAGTTTCATTTGATGGGAGTTGCTGTTGAGACGAACTTTTTTTTTTGGTCAACTAATCAAGCAAAAAACTAGAATGACTCTCAGCTGCTGAAACTAGCATTCTGATTCCAGGATGTTTAGTAAGCCCATCCTTACCAATTAATTTGGTCTGGTTTAAAATTAGATTTCTTCCTCCTTGGTTGGGAAGCATCCCATCAGAATTCATTTCCACATATGCTCTCTGGAATTTGGAGGATATAAATTAACCAAGTTCTACAACTCTTTGCTGTGGGAGCCTCCTCTTCCTAGCTCAAGCTTATTATCGGCCTCCTGGGCACACTGAGGTCTGACTTTGGTCACAGGTGGAGAGACTATGATAGATGACTTTAGGGGGTGGGGGTGGCAGCTGGCTTAAGACCTGAGACTAAGTGGCTCCGTACAGCAAGGGGGGTTGCAGAGTCTCCAAACAAGATAAGTTCCCTTCCCCCAAGGCACAAGAGTTCAGCTGCCTCTCTGAGTCCTTCAGAACCTCATTCTAATCTTCCTTAACACAGGTTTTTCAGTTGGGATGATTGACTGCCAGCAGAATTTTTTTTTAAATGGAATAGAATAAAAACAAAACACTTTATTTATGATAAGGGTAAATAATGCTTCATGACACCTTTCTTTCAGTTGTATCAAGGGGGGTGTGTGCTAGATTGTGATATAAAATGTATTTCTTATAGGGATTGTAGTCAAAAACATTTGAAAGCCACTTAAGTCTCTACAAAGCTGTAGGCTTCAACTAACATAATTCAGCCACTACTGAAATGTTGAATTTGGTTCAGGGCCATGCCAACCAGCTTCGAGTGGGAAGAGGTTTCTAAGTAAGGTCATAGAACATCAGGAGGATGTAATCTCTGTCTCGAGCTGAGAACTTGTATGTTTGGGCCCATCATCCTCTTTCTTTAGGTTTTCTAGTGCCATTAAAGAATGCATCCTACCTACTACTCTTGAATTCCTCATGTTTTCATTCGGTTCTGCATCAGCCGTAACGTGGTCCCCTAGTCTTGCCTTCAATGGGTGCTTCATTACAAGGTGACCATGGGTAGTACTTGCATTACTGTTTCCCACTTCTTACCATGGTTTCCAGAATCCCACAACCAACACTAATGGAAGTGTCACTGCCTTCCTCCCAATTTTAGTTTTCCCAACTCTCTGAGGATCTGTTGTCTACATTACCCTCCCCATTATTCATTTCCATATCAAAGTTCTTGATTTCAAGCAAACACACCCACACATGCACACCCCCACACATGCACACCCCTCTGAATAATTTAAGGAGAAAACAAATATATTGGAAGCTACTGAGTCTAGGAGTCTAGAGAACACTGGCAGATGAGCTGGAACCAAGCACAGTTTCTAGACTCAGTATGGGGGGTCACAGTTTTTGAAACACTTCTCAGTAGTCCCTGTATCTTTATCTCTTTCCAGCTGGATTCACAAACCTAGACAGGAGTATTAGATTGGCTGAGCATGGTCACCTGCCTGCTGGGGACATGACATGAAAGAATTCCTATGGTTCATATGAAGTGAAGGAAAGCCCTGCCTGGCACGCATTTGCAATCTTTGGCAGATACTCAAGGATAGAAAGGAGGTCTGGATGTTGGATATTAAAAAAAAAAAAATTCAAATGTCTACCAGAAGCTTTTGCTCCATTCTATTGCAATTATACAGGTATTATCTTTCTTTCTCACTAACCTGTGAACTACCCCAGCCAGTTTCTTGCTTTTCTTTGTATTCCACATACCATATGGCATATTGCCTTGCTCAAAGTAGGTGGTCAAGAATAGTGTTGGGTGGAGGTTGTTTGTTTTGTTCTGTTTTTAATAAGAGAATCTGTAGCACTCTTGAGAACCATAGACTGGAGGGCCAAGCTGAGGGACTAAAAACAAAATGAAGTCAAGAATAGTTCAATCTCCTTCGACCCAACAGCAGGGTCACCCTGAATCCACAGGGGATGGAAAGCCAGATAGCTAAGACTAGCATCCACTCTGGGCTGGGTCACACAAAAGAAAAGGATCCATGAAGTGGTGCCCAGAAATTGTGCTGACCAAGCAAATGTGTGAATAGGTTTGGATCAAAATCTAGAATCAACAAATTAAACCATTTAAAAAAAAAAAATTATCCTATTTTTAAAATAAAAATGGCCCCTAAGATATCGCATTTTCTCAACTGTGCCCAAAAAGGGGTCTGGGCTAGTTAAACTGCCAGGCGAGGCTGCCTGGAGACAAGCCAACGCTTTCTCTAGGTAGAGACCCCAGGAAGGGCCTGCAGAGCTGGGGCATATGGACAGGTCAGGGGAGTTTGGAGAAGGCCAGGGCAAGAAACTGGGACATTCCTTGTCCCCTGATCACACACCTGAGGAGGAGGAAAAGAGCCAGGGAGGGAGGCAAAGAAAGTGAAGTCAGTATGTGTCTATTGGGAGCAGGGGCTGGAGGTGCACTGGGGGGACAGATGCCAGGACAGCCACCTCCAGAAGAAAGACACAAGCCCTCAGCAAAGGCCATGTTCTAAATTGCACTGAGGGAGGGAAAAAGACCAAAGGCGTACAGCAGAGTGACCCTGCAGGGCTACACAACCCACAACTGGGATTCTCAGCAACTGAAAGATAGATGTGCGCAAACTCCCTTCATGTAGTTAAACATTTATGGCCCCTTTTAAATATGTAGGAATTAGGCTCACTAATAATTAGATCATGTCCTCTGTCCTTCCTTCTCTCAGTCCTCAATGCTCCTATGAAGTAGATAATACTAGTGGAATTGTTTCAGAGAGAGTGATTTGGGAGACAGAGAAGGCATCCTACCCAGAGTCACACTGCAAATCCTTGGGCCTCCAAGCTCAGTTCAGAGCTCAGGCTGCTGCTGCTTCCTGGTTTGTTGATTAAGATACATGAATGATAGTTTTGGGTGTTTTTTTTTTTTTTAAAGATTTTATGAAACCTTCGTAAGTACCAGTCATTTTCAAATCAAAGAACCTTTCTAATTTCAGCATTCAACTGGATGCCTTGGACATTCTTGCTGGGGAATTAATATCTCTTGGTACAGGCATCTATTAATATTCATTCATGGATCTTTTTCTAGCTATAAGCAAGTAAAATGCTCTAGGTTTAATTTGCAATCTGGAGAAATGGGCATCTGTTCATCTTGATACTAAAATATTTCGATATTTTATATCTCAGACTTTCACTTAAATAAGACAATTTAGAATATCTCCAGTAACCCACTATTTCTTGGCCTTTAGATTTCATTGCAATTTCATGTATTCCTACTAAAGAACCCCTAAATAAGCCAGATGACTAGAGATATCCAACAAATAAGTTTTGACTTCCAGTATAATTTATTATTCATTAAGTTCTTCAGAGAAGCTTAGAAACTTCTGGGAATTGTGTCATATCTTGGAAATGGAGTGGTTTAAATCAATGTGTATAGTGTCTGTATGTGTGTGTGTTAATTTAATCCTCTGAACCACCAATATTTTGTAGCTGGGTTCCTCTTCATGATTATGTTATGTGCTCAGTGTTGTTTTATATCACTGACATTTCCCATGCCTATTTCAACCTGAAACATGCCTGCTCTCCCAGTGAGATTACAAACTCCTAAAGGGCAAGGCCTGTGGCTGAAACGTCTTTTCATTTCCCCATTTCCCTACAATATCTAGTCCAATGCCTTACATCAAGTAGTGCTCAATATATATCTGATCATTGAAGGAACCAACATAACCCGGAAATGTTGAATACGATGACCAATTTATGGAAAAGGTGAGCAGAACCATGAGCCCAGCACCTACCTGAGGCTTCCTGAGCATGGGTCACAAAGGAGAGGGTGACCCCAGCTTCCCACTTGGAAGAGAGTGACCCAGTCCTCACTGTTGGGGGCTCGTCTCTCGTCCCTTCTACCTCCATCTGAGACATCTGATCGGCCATCATACTACGTATATGGCTCTATCCTCTGCTCCTGCATCTTTGGTGCCATTCTTGGACGAAAGGGTGGCAAAGTAACTTAAAGGAAATACTCCAAACACAGTTGTCATGAATACAATAGGCATTACTATCAGAAAGGATATGCTGAATCAAAAGGGGTGCCCACCCAAGGGCCCAGAATGATCCCCAAGTCATTAAGGCCCCTTTCTGAATTTGGCTTTAACAAGAAAAACTTGAAGGAATCCAGTCCTTTCAAGGATATCTTAAGAGCTAAAGTCTGGTTCCATATTTGGACTGATTTGTAAAAGATGTGAACAATAAATTAGTTGGAGACCAACCCTAGATTTAATTTCATCAAAGTGTTGGAGCAGTGAACCTAGTTTGGTCTAATAGTCCTTGCTGAACCCAGAAGAATTAATTGACTTAAAACATTGATTCAGGCTGGCACAGTGACTCACGCCTATAATCCTAGCACTCTGGGAGTCTGAGGCAGGAGGATTGCTTGAAGTCAGGAGTTCAAGACCAGCCTGAGCAAGAATGAGACCTCGTCTCTACTAAAAATAGGAAGAAAAAAAAAATAGCCAAGTGTGGTGGTGTGTGCCTGTAGTCCCAGCTACTTGGGAGGCTGAGGCAGGAAGATTGCTTGAGCCCAGGTGTTTGAGGTTGCCGTGAGCTAGGCTGATGCCACGGCACTGTAGCCCAGACAACAGAGTGAGACTCTGTCTCAAAAACAAACAAATAAAAAAAAAACATTGCTTCAGAAGCTACCCTGTACAAGACCGAATGAGGTGGGTACACAGATGACAGCCACAGGTGCTCAGACACATTCAGTATACTACTGTCCAATGAAGGAGATAAAACCCATTCCTGTAAATTTTAAAACAACAGGAAATGTGGTAGATTCCATAGAAGAGGGGCATGAGTAAAGTGCTGTAATAATTCTGAAGGCAACAATCAGAGAAAGTTTGAAGCCAACATAGCACAGAAAATAGTTGCACTGGGGCCAGAGCTAAGCACATGAGAAGGGCAATAGTAAGATGAGGTGAAAAGGGACCTTAGGAACCTTACATTCTTGATCAAGAAGTTTGGATTTCCTCCAGTGACAGAAGAAGCTACTCGAGACTTATGAGCAGAGGAGTGTTAAATAAAATTTATAGCAGGCCACTGATTTGGACTGGGGCCCTGCACTGGGCCCTAACAGACCAAACCAAAATGGAGTCACTCATGCTAAACTTCCACATCACCAAACCAAACCTAAGTTGTTTATCTGACTTTCCCAGAAATCAGGAAAGGGAGATATAATAGTCAATCCCCAGGCAGGCCCATTTTAGCCAGCATGATAAGGAAGGCCCCTCTGTGAGACCCTCCACCCCCTGCGGTACTCCTTATGAGGAAAGTGACCTTAAATAACCTGATGCTAACCAATCTGCTTTTAGTTCCCAGTTTCTGCTTTCTTCAGCCCTTTTCGGCTTCCTCCGCTCAGCTCATTGGAGCACCTTTCCTAAATTTTGAAAGGAGATACTGCCCCAATTCATGAAGCACATACAAAAGCCAAATCGATCATTTTAATTAAATTTGTTGTAATTTTGTCTTTTGACAGGAGTGTCATGATCTGTTCTTGAGGATGGAGATGAATGTAACAATATAACACGGAATATAAGAAAACAGAGTGGAAATAAAAACAAAAGCAAAAGTGCAGCTGGCGGTGGGAAGGGGAAGGAGTGAGAGAGGTGAGATGGAAGAGAGGGTGCAGGAATGACATGCCCTGGCCCCCACCCCTGGCTGAATCTGGAGACAGGAAACAGGTGTCCCTGAGGCTCTCAGCTTGGGTAGCTGGAATTAGGTGGCATCCTTGACTTCAAGGTTGCACACAAGTGGAAAAACAAACCAGAGGAAAAATGAACAGATACTGTACCCAGATAACCAGAGAAATAAATTATTTCAAAGGAACCGAGTGAACAATATCAGTGTGGGCTTGCCTATGGTATTTCTAAGACCCTCATTAACCAGAGAAAGATACAGAAAAACATGTACTTTTTCAATAAAATTTTTTTCTTAGTCTAAATCTGATCTCACGAATAAACTCCTAATTTGGTTTTTTACTGTTACTTTTTAAAATTATTGCCAAGCTAGGAACTTCAAATTTGAAATTAATCTTTAAATCTGTTTTTTTTTTTATCATCCTATTAGCCAATACCAATGGAAAACTCCAGTGTTTTTTCAGGACCGTTCAAAACCAGTACTTTTCATTTCATTTACTCCTATTTAAACTTTATTTGTAAAACACCTACCATTTTTTCTCAGTATATCTAAAGAAATTGTAAATGTGAAAAAAAATTTCTATCATATGTGTGTCACTATTCTTCCTCTCAGAATTCCAAGCTACTTTAAATTTCTATTTTCTTCATGGCTCTCACCAAGGGGATTAGTCCTTCTTACCCTTTACTGACTCGATGGCATTTCTCCCCAATTCCTCAGATACTATTAATATGTAACAGTATTTACAAGATTCTCTAATACCTCTTTTTTTTCTAATACAAATCCATCCTGTTTTTACTACTAACTTGGATCATCGTGGGCCAAAATGGACTCCAAGCCAAGAACATGGAGATCTTACAGGGATCCCTGTACAATTAAAAGCAACATCATTACAAAGCAATGCATTCTGGTTTTGTTGCTTTGCTTCAGTTGTCAAAGTTTACCAAGTCAAATGCACAAAGCCAGATCAAAATGAGCTTTGTGTGTTGATTTCCTGCCCTAAGAAAGTCTAACAGAGAAGTCGCCAGTGGTCTCATCCAGGAATAATCATTATAACCACAGAAAATGCTTTAGACGTTGAATTTCTACCAAGAGCTGTCAGTCCATTACTCCATTGCCTGCTGGACTATTTATCTGTATAAATCTCTAGTAGGACTTCTCCTTTCAGAAATTCTCACCTATCTCATCCTCTTTGTTCTTCTGATGAGTTATAAGCGTAGACATATGTGTCATGGGTGTGTACATAAACACCCATTCTCTTCGTGTGCTGAGGGGACACCATCACCTATAAATGTGACCCCTTAGCCTTACTACTCTCTCATTCCCTGAAAAGTTCCTCCTCCCTGTAATCATTTCTGGGCCTTAGAGTCATCAAGAACAACTCATATCCATTTCCCCTGTTCCCCACGCAGGCAGCCTCGAGATATGAGCGTGAGTGTCCCATTCAGCCCTGACATGACCCCTCTGTGGGTGGCCACTGGCCCAGCATCAATGCTAGTGGGAAACACCCAAGCCATCATACTGGGCCAGAATGTCAGTAGCTGACAGTGGATGCTACTTCCACCTCAACCTGAAAGTGAGAGTGTGAGTATCCATGCCTAGGGCGCCACATTCCAGAGCTTTCCATCCCCCTCGTTGCCCCTAGTAAGGCCTTCTCCTCCTCTCCCTTCCCTTCTTGCCACTACAGAAGAAAGCAGTTGTGCTGGCAGCCACCACTAGAACCGAGACACCACTCATGTGCAGAAGCCACCAAAGCACCAAAGCGCCCGACACTCACGTCACTCTGCACTGTGTGACCAGGTGTGGAGTATGCTCTCTCCCTGCTTTCTGTTTTTCTGTTGTGTGGCTCTCAGAACAATGCTGCCTTGTATTCCCAATGTTTCAAAGAGAGTTTGTGTAGAAACAGCTCTCTCTTTCTTTTTTTATTCAAACAGCTCTCCCCACCCCCACGCACATATTGAGAAACAAACTCTTTGGGGGTTGGATGAGGGGACAAAAAGAGACAGAAGCCCTGCTATACTCAGAATATTCCCTTCCCTCCACTGCCAGAGGCATTGCTGTTGGACCAGCAGCCTGGGGCCTGCTTGAATCTCTCCTCCTTTAGATAATTTATTTCTGATGAGGTTCTTTAGTTTCTTGGTCGGACAGACATCTTCAAACATGCCCCAATATTTCTAAATCCTGAGGACGGTTCCTCCTCCCTGCCTTCCAACCCTCCCCATCCCACGGCAGGGGAAGGGGATCAAGGAAAGTCACCTGTGAAGATGTGGTACCTACCAGGAGGGAAAAGTGACATTTCATTCTCTAGGTGGGCATCAGCTGAACTGAAAAGTGACAGAACCACCCAGTGCTTCATCAGAGCAAGCAAAGCATGACATGTTTGGGGGAGAGCATCATCTGAGGCCTCAGCCTCCAGAAGCACACCCAAACTTACAGCACAACGCCAGCTTTTTATCTGGAGATTCCCGAAGAAGGGAGGTTTGGAGGAGTCCATTGCAACAATAGGATGAGATGGAATGACAATGAAGTTCTCGAGCCTGGAAAGAATTATCAGGTGGCCTTTACCCACATCCTGGATCCTTGTAGCCTTCAGAGGTGTGGGAGAGAACTTCAGCAGTCGCTGTGGCTGCCCAGGAAGCTGACTGAGCCCAACCAAGGGTGGCCCCCCTCCTCAGACAGCCTCCCCCTGGTGGAAGGAAAACTCCACCATTGCTCCGCTCCTCCACCCCAACCTATGGATCTGGCTGGAGCCCGGAAGTAGCAGGGGAGGGAGAGTCTGCCCTGGAAACAGAACAGTGGCTCCCCCATGCAACTCTAAGGCACAGGGGTCACAAGAGGAATGAAAAGACAGTGCAGGGGAGGAAAAACATTTTTTCCTCACCCATCTGAGGTTGAGCCCCTTATACAAAAGATAGATTAACAAGATAAAAGCATACACATTTAATAGACATTTTATGTGACATGGGAGCCTCCATAAGGAAATTAAGACCTAAGAAACTTGATCATTTTTTGTTTTTTTTTTTTACCTAAAGCTATTGTTTTATCTCAATAGATTTAGAGGATACAGTGGGGGTTTTTTTGCTACATGTATAAATTGTATAGTGGAGAAGTCAGAGCTTTTTAAAATTTTTTTTAAATGTTTAATTATTATGCATAAGTAATAGTTGTATATCTTAATAAGGTACATGTGATGTTTGATACAGACATACAATGTGTATTAATCAAATCAGGGTAATTGGGGCATCCATCATTTCAGGCATTTATCATTTCTCTGTGTTAGGAACATTTCAATTCCATTCTTTTGGTTATTTTAAAGTATGCCCTAACTTACTGTTGATAAGTTGATAAGTGACTTTGTTGTGCTATCAAATATTTTTCATTCTATCTAACTATATTTTTGCACCCATTAACCATTCCCATGTCATTCCCCCCTCCTTCCCCTGCTACCTCTCCCAGCCTCTGGTGACCAGCATTTCTAAATTATTACAACTCTAGTGGTGTAACAGTGGCACAACTCTAGTGGTTGTAATAATTTACATTCCCACCAACAATATGCAAGGGTTCCCCTTTCTCCACATCCTCAACAACATTCGTTATTGCCTATCTTTTTGATAAAAGCAATTTTAACTAGGATGAGATGTTATGTCATTGTAGATTTAATTTGCATTTCTCTGATGACTAAGGATGTGGAGCATTTTTTCATATATCCATTGACCATTTGTATGTCTCCTTTTGAGAAATGTCTACTCAGATCCTTTGCCCATTTTTTAGATAGATTATTTGAGTTTTACCTATTGAGTTGTTGGAGCTCCTTATATAGTCTAGTTATTAATCCCTTGTCAGGTAGTTTGCAAATATTTTCTCCCAATGTGTGGGTTATCTCCTCCCTTTGTTGATTGTTTACTTTGCTGTGCAGAAGCTTTTTAGCTTGATGTGTTCCCATTTGTCCAATTTTGCTTTGGTTGCCTGTGCTTTGTGGGTATTACTCAATAAGTCCTTGTCCAGACCAATGTCCTGAAGCATTTCCCCAATGTTTTCATTTAGTAGTTTCATAGTTTCAGGTTTTAGATTTAAGTCTTTAATCCATTTTCATTTGATTTTTGTATATGGAGAGAGATAAGGGTCTAGTTTCATTCTTCTGCATATGGATATCCAATTTTCCCAACACTATTTATTGAAGAGACTATCCTTCCCCCACTGTATATTCATGGGACCTTTATTCAATATAAGTTCACTATAGATGTGTGGATTTATTTCTAGGTTCTCTATTTGTTCCATTGGTCTCTGAGTCTATTTTTATGCCAGCATCATGCTATTTGTGTTACTATAGCTCTGTAGCATAATTGGAAGTCAGGTAATGTGATTCCTCCAGTTTTGTTTTGTTTTGGTTTCTTTTTTTTTTTTTCTTTTGCTCAGGATGGCTTTAGCTGTTATGGTCTCTTGTGGTTCCATATAAATGTTTTATTTTATCCATTTTTGTGAAAATTTCATTGGTATTTTGATGTGGATGACATTAAATCTGTAGATTGCTTTGGGTAATATAGACATTTTAACAATATTGATTCTTCCATTCCATAAGAATGGAATATGTTTCCATTTTTTATATCCTCTCATCAATGTCTTATAGTTTCATTATAAAGATCTTTCACCTCTTTGGTTAAGTTTATTCCTAGGTATTTTATTTTATTTGTAGCTCTTTTAAATGAGATTTCTTTCTTGGTTTCTTTTTCAGATTGTTGGCATAGAATGCTGATTGTTGTATTTTGATTTTGTATGGTAT
This sequence comes from Mirza zaza, assembly GCA_008750895.1. Classification (NCBI taxonomy): domain Eukaryota; kingdom Metazoa; phylum Chordata; class Mammalia; order Primates; family Cheirogaleidae; genus Mirza; species Mirza zaza. The sequence goes on from VSMD01107181.1 coordinate 41,495, forward strand.
AACTTTAATGAATTTATCAGTTCTAATAGTTTTTTTGTGTGTGGAGTCTTTAGGTTTCTCTAGATATAAAGATCATATGGTCTGCAAACAAGGATGATTTGACTCCTTCCATTTCAATTTGGAGATACTTTCTTCCATTCTCATGTCTGTTTGCTCTATCTAGAACTTCCAGTATTATGTTGAATAACAGTGGTGAAAATGGGGATCCTTCTATTGTTCCAGACCATCTAGGAAATGCTTTTAGTTTTTCTCCATTCATTATGAGACTAGCTGTGGGTCTGTGACATACGGTTTTTATCATGGTGAGGTAAGTTCCTTCTATACCCAGTTGTTTGAGACTTTTTATCATGAAGGTATGTTGAATTTTATTGAATGCTTTTTCATGATCAATTGATCATATAGTTTTTGTCCTTCATCTGTTGATATGATGTATCATATTGTTGATTTGCATATATTGAAGCATCCTTGCATCCCTGGGATGAATCCCACTTGGTCATGATGAATAATCCTTTTAATGTGTTGTTGAGTTTGGTTTGCTAGTACTTTGTTGAGGATTTTTGCATCTGTTAGTATATTCATCAGAAACATTGACCAATAGTTTTATTTTTTTGTTGTGTCTTTCTCTGGTTTTGGTATCAGGGTTATACTGGCCTCATAGAATGAGTTTGGGAGTATTCTCTCCCCCTTGATTTTTTGGAATAGTTTAAATAGGATTGGTATTAGGTTTTCTTTGAATAGTTGTAAAATTTGGCAGTGAGGCCATTGATAGGTTTTTCTTTCAGCCTTCTTACTTAAGATATAAGTGGTTTATATACCACAATTACAGCATTATAGTATTCTGTATTTGTGTACTTACTGTTATTAGTTATACCTTAAGATGATTTCTTTTTGTTCATTAACGTACTTCTCTTTCAGAGTGAAGAACACATTTTAGCATTTCTTGTAGGACAGGTCTGGCATTGATTAAATCCCTCAGTTTTTGTCTGAGAAAGTCTTCATTTATCCTTCATGTTTGAAGGATATTTTTTCAGGATATAATATTCTAGGGTTAAGGCTTTCTTCCTTCAGCACTTTGACTATGTCATGCCACTCTCTCCTGGCCTGTAAGGTTTCCACTGAGAAGTCTGCTACCATATGTATTGGAGCTCCTTTGCATGTTATGTTTTTCTTTTTTTCTTGCTTTTAGGGCCTTTTGTTTAGCCATGACCTTTGGGAGCTTGATTATTAAAAGCCTTGAGGTAGTCTTGTTTGAGTTAAATCTGCTTGGCATTCTATGACTTTTTTGTACCTGAATATTGATGTCTTTCACTAGGTTTGGAAAGTTCAGTTATTATTTCCATGAATAAACTTTCCACCCCAGTCTCTCTTTCTATCTCTTTTTTAAGGCCACCAACTCTTAGATTTGCCCTTTTGAGGCTATTTTCTAGATCTTGTAGACTTGCTTCACTCTTTTTTTCTTCTTTTTTCTCTTCTGACTCTGTATTTTCAAATAGTGTTTCTTCAAGCTCACTAATTCTTTCGCTTGCTCAATTTTACTGTTGAGAGATTCTAATGCCTTTCTCAGTTTGTCAATTGAATTCTTTAGCTCTAGAGTTTCTGCTTTTTATTTATTATTATTTCAATATTTTTGTTAAATTTCTGATATGCTAGCTACTGAATTCCTTCTCTGGATTGTCTTTAAATTCATTGAGCTTCTTTAGGACAGCTATTTTGAATTCTTTGTCTAAAAGATCACCTATCTCCATCAGTCCAGGATTGGTCACTGGTACCTTATTTAGTTCATTTGGTGAGGTCATGTTTTCCTGGATGCTCCCGATGCTTATGGGTGTTTGTCAATCTCTGAGCATTGAAGAGTTAGGTATTTATTTTAATCTTCACAGTCTGAGCTTATTTGAACCCATCCTTCTTGAGAAGGCTTTCCAGATACTCAAAGGGAATTGCATGTTGTGATCTCAGTCTTTGGTCACTACAGTCATATCAGCATTGGGGGCGCCCCAAGCCCAGTAATGCTGTGATTCTTGCAGACTTCTGGTGGGGTACTGCCCTGGTGGACTTGGGTAAGATATGAGAGAATTCCCTAGATTACCAGAAAGTCTCTTATTCTCTTCCCTCACTTTCTGTGCTGCATTGTTGGAGTTGGGGAAGGAGTAATGTGGGCACTCGCTTGATGCCACCAGTGCCAGGCCATACTTAAAGCCAGCATAGTCTCACCCAAAGCCCATGTTGACTGTTGCCTGGCTTCTTTTGATGTTTATTCAAAGGGCTCTTTAGTCAGTAGTTGGTAAATCTTGGCAGGACTGGGTCCTTCCCTTGAAGGCAGCATGTTTCCTTCTAGCCCAAAGTGGATTCAGGAATGCAATCTAGGAACTAAGGCCTGGACTCAGGAGCTTCAGGAGTCTGCTTGGTACTTTATTTTACTGTGGCTGAGCTGGTATCCAAGTTGTAAAACACAGTCCTCTGAACTCTTCCCTTTCCATTCCCCAAGTGGAAGAAGACTATCCCTGAGATATACTGCCTGGGGCTGGAGGAGGGGTGACACAGGCACTGGCTTGGCCACCACCACTGGTATCTCACTGGGTCACATGCACACCCGGTCCTGGCTGAGCACAGGGGAACACAGCACAGGGCAGTGACTGGATAAATAGGAAATTGTATCCCACCAAGTTTATATGGATCAATAAACAAGTTACATCTGTGATACTTTCTCTTAAACATACCTCAAATCTAACACCCTTCTTCGTATCTCCTTTTCAGGGCTTAAAGTTGATGTGCCAGACTGAGATTAGAAGAAAGTACAGTAGTCATGGAATTCCACTTCACTTTGTGAAATTAAATAATTCAAACTTAAAGCTGTTGTAACTTTTAACTTATTCTGAGCCTTGAGAGGAATGTGGCTACGCAGCTTGAGTCACGTGGGATATAGCTACAAGTTCTGCCTTTCTTTCCTGTAAATAATTAGGAAGACCAAGAGATAAAACCCCCTCAGATCATTATTCCTTCTCACAGAGTAATAAAGTAATCTTCCTTGGAATGTAGCAATCTGTAACCAATCAAATAAGTGGTGTACGCACTGGTCTTACATGAGAAATGTTACAATCCTGCTGGAACTTCTCATCTATGCCTTTACAAGTGAAACTTTAATTTCTCCACTTTGGAATACTGACATCATTTGTTTGGAGTTGGTGTTTTCCTAATGGCCATATTCAAGCTTTGTACTCAAATAAACTCCATACATAATCATATTCCCTGAATCTTGTTTTTTAAGGTTAATAATGTTTTTCTTTATAAATTCCAAATTGATTTGGTCAACTTTAATAACCCCAAATTACCCCAGGATAGTATTTTGCCTTGCCCTCATCTCCTCTCTATACCTCCCAATTGAAGCTGCGGTGGTGTTGGGATGAAAGCTGTGAATGTGAAGAAACTATAAGTAGTGCAATTCTAACACAAATTATTCTTGTTCCTTCTTCTTCTCTCTTCAACTACTGTCCCTGCCTGCCTCTGCCTAAAAAAGACACTTGGAATATCTAGTTAGCAGTGAATAGACCTCAGTTCATTAAAACATTCTCTTGTAGCAAATATGATCTACTTTACCAACGTAAGTCACAAATCAACTCACATCTCATTTATTACTCTAATTTATCCCTCAAAGCCCCATCTACCTGTATTAGCAGGAACTCTATGATCTCCTTCTTGAGGATACCCTCTTCCTGGAGTATCCAAGAACCTCAGGGATTTACTTAATCCAAAGGACGTAAATTCAGATGGAAAGTGCAACTGCCACTAGTACCAAGCTTCATCCCTGCCACATGGTGTCACTATTGAACACTGGTCCTGCACAGTCTAGTGACCACAGTGATTTACTGCTTCGCCAGATCTCTGTAACCTTGGGAGCCAATTCTCTAGCTTCAGACTCACTTGCTAAGGCACCATCCTCCAAAGTCAGAATCAAGCCAGTAAACTTCTATCCTTGACCACATGTTGTGCCCCAGCCTCTCAAAACCCACCATACTCCAAGAACTCTATAGAGTTGCCTTGTTAAACCAAACAGAAGATCCTGTTGTACCCTTTAAAAATGCCTTACATTAACCATACTAGAGAGTTTTACTCGAATGACTTTTCTGAACAAAGATCTACTCCAAAATTATTTGCTGTATTCACCTACATCACGAACTACTGAGAATTCATCTTGCTAAAAAGAATCTTATCGGACACCTTGTTACACATTTCGATCTTTAATTGACAAATTTGAAGTGATACTGATCTTTAAGTCTGAAATGACAATCATGTTCTTCTTTGACTGACCAAAATGGTAATTTTTTTGTTATGTTATTGAATCACAACCTGATACAGTGAATACTCTCTAGATCCACCCTTTCCCTTCCTTGTGCCTGAGGATGCTTTTCCTCACTTTACAGTTGGGCTTGGCCAATGAGAGGCACCTGCAAAAGATGACAAGTAGAATGTGACCACCACAGGTACTTCCTCCAGTTTGGTGGCCCCCTCAGTAGAGCCACCCTCCCCATGTTCCAGTGGCAATGGCTCCCTGCTCTTACTACCTCCAGGGACTATACCATCCCTTGGTGGTTTTCCTAATCCTGCTCATGCTTTAAAAAAAGCCTCTTTACCAGATTATCTTCACATTTTCAAGTTTTGGGGGGCCATCTGTTTCCTGCTGAAACCATGACTGATACATCAAGAATAAGATTTAAAAAAAAAGTCATCTCTGTTATTCAAGCAAACCACACTTCTGGCTACTGCAACTTTGTGTTCAAGATGCTCTTCCGTGCCCAGATTCAGGTGGACTCTCAACCACAGATATAACCCTGGGCTGGAACTTAAAAGTGGCCCCTCTCCTAATACTAAGCTTGCCCCTTTGGAACCTTCAGGAAAATTATTTCTGTGACAACACTCGACAGCTCTGGGCCAATGACAAATTGATTTTCAGTGAATTGGCCTTTCAATATATCAGTCATTTGGTGAAATGATTTTGGCAACTTGAGCTTTGGTCCATTGGCCTGCTTCCAGATGCAATACTCCCCTAAGCCCTAGAGCATTTCCTCATTGTTTCGGTTTTGAATTTATGTCTCTCCCACTACATGGCAGGGTCGTTTGAGAGTAGAAATCATGCACTGCTCATCGTTGTGTTTTCCTAGCTCCTCTCCAAGTGCCAGACACAGCGTTTTGCACCAATAGCCACTCAGTAAAATGTTTGTGAAATAAAGTGAGTGAACAAAAGTGCACAGTGGAATGCTGAGGCAAAGGCAGAATCCATCAGAGAGGGTCCCTGTCTCCGTGGAAAACATCACTGAGAGGAAGGCGGGGGAGGAAAGGGTAAGAAGAAAGATTTCAGAAGGAAAAGAGAAAGTTAAGAAGAAAAAGAAAGAGGAAAATATGCTTTTATGAATGTATCTTAAGTTAACAAAAGACAAATGTCAGATATCTATAAAATCGTTAACTTGCATGGGCAGGTAAACAGCTGGAAGGATTTTTGTCACTATGACATCTTGATTATCTCCAATAAAGCCTTTTTGAAAATTACTAGCAATTACGTAAATAATGCCCAACACGTATCACCCTTAACAATGTTTTCAAATTTTGGTCATCAAACTCTACAGACTGTTTTAACTGCACCCCAACCCCAAAAAAAATTTTCTCTTGAAATTTAAAACTCAAATCAGAAGGCTAACCAGGATCCAAACATGAATATGGTAGATCTGTCTCTGATTTCTAAAATAGGACCAGAGAAATTACTTTCCCTGCAGTATTTTTAGCGGCGTGAGGGAAGGAGCTCCCTGTGCTGGTTCTTGGCAGGCTGGCAGTCTGTCACTCCTGAGCCTGTCCCCTGAATCCTCCTGGCTTCTGCACCAGTCAACATCCTCACCGCTGCCTTGGAGCCACTCAAGTGGTCCACAAGGCTCACCAGTGTTCGTTTGTCTGAAGTGGGGACATTTCAATGGGGACAGCAAGAGGTCACCCCCCCCCAACAACTATCTTGAGAAAAGCAATCCATGGTGACTCAGTTATAAAGTTCCAGGAATAGCCCGATTTAAAAAGAAGCTAATTCGTGTTTGTTTAGAGTAGGTGCTCCATGTATTAAATTACTCTCTGGGAGAAGCAGATATAATTCTCCTTTTTTGTAGATAAGGAAAAGAGAGACCTAGAAAAGTGAAAACAACTTTCCCAATATTCCTCTGCTAGTTAACAGTAAAGGCAATATTTAGGAGCCAACATTTGTATAGTTAGTTCTGTACCGTGCACTCCTGCTCATGGACCCGCACCATGAAGACAGATTGAGTAAATATCATCATTATTCCCATTCCACAGAATAGAAAAGTGAGGGTTAAAAGAGAAAAGAAAATTAAGTTTGCACAGCTGGAAAGCAGCCATGCCAAGGATGGAGTGGTGACTTCTGACTTAGTGGAGCCGGTTCAGCGTGCTGCCCACTGGACCTCACCGCTTACGCAGCACGGTCAGGGTGATTGGTCCTCTGCATTGTGTGTCAAGAAAATAAACTGCCCAAGCCAGGGTAGCCTGGCAAGGGTGTCAGAGAAATAAAACAGTCAATGGCATTTCTATATCTAGATGATCTCTACATAACTGTGTAGCTCACTCTAAAAAGGCAAGGGGGTGAAAAATTGACAACATCTGGCATGTGGTATATAGAAACCTCTTCCTTGCAAAGTATCCTCAGAAAAGCAGGGTGACCATATGTCCTGTTTCTCTGGGACAGTTGTGATGTAGGCTGTTGTCCTGGCATAACTAGGCATAGTGCCCTCTTTTATTCCCCAAAGCATCCTGACTTGCACAATAATCATATATATAGTCAACCCTCCCCGCAGGAATTTGTATTTCATAATTTGCTAAAGGAAAAGTCTTCCCCTACCTTCTTCCACTCTCCAAAATGTAACCAGAGCACCAATTTTAGTCAAACAGGTGCATCACAACACACTAATGTCAAGAATCCATAAGGGCAGAGGCCAGACTGAACCAACTCATGGAATTTGCATTTTCTCAACATTTTCAAGTTGGTGAACAAAACAGTGAATCACATGTTTTTTCCCAGGTGCATTGTCATTGAGATTCCCTAGAAATTTTCCCAAAGCAAGTGTCATTGCTAAGAGATAGCAGGAAAATACCTTCCTGCTGGAGTTCTTTGTTGCTATGATAATGAGGCTAGACCTGGAGCAAAGGAGGCAGCTTCACTTTTTAAAAATCTCACATACTGGCTGGGCACAATGCCTCATGCCTGTAATCCTAGCACTCTGGGAGGCCGAGGTGGGAGGATTGCTCAAGGTCAGGAGTTCAAAACCAGCCTGAGCAAGAGAGAGACCCCATCTCTACTAAAAATAGAAAGAAATTAATTGGACAACTAAAAATATATAGAAAAAATTAACCGACCATGGTGGCACATGGCTGTAGTCCCAGCTACTGGGGAGGCTTAGGCAGGAGGATCGCTTGAGCTCAGAAGTTTGAGGTTGCTGTGAGCTAGGCTGACACCATGACACTCTAGCCCGGGGAAACAGAGTGAGGCTCTGATTCAAAAAAAAAAAAAATTTTCACATACTCAAGATATAATTCAAGGCAATATCTAAAATTTTGAAATCCTAAAAAATACAAAATGCTGAAGATTATTGTCCCTGGAGCTACCGCCACATGAAGAACAAGCAAATCAGAAATGTTTGGATTACTTTCGGACATGGCAGCTCATCCTTGGACATTTTAAAATCAGCTCATGAGCTTATGGTTTCCCAAGCAGGCCTTTCTGTCTTCTAATTGCCTTTAAAAGGACAAACAGTAAAAGCTGGAAGTCTGTCCAAGCTCCTGGGCTTCACCCCAGCACAGCACATCACACACTTTACTGCATGAGCAGATCAAGTTACACATGCTCGCGAGAACCCTGCTGCCGAGAGTTCTTTAAGGATCCATTACTGTGTTTTCCAGGAACCTAGGGGACTTCTCCCTCCAACGTCTCACTTACTGGCTTCAAAGGTGATTCTCAATGTCATCAAGATTAAACCAATATAGGAGTAACATTTATTGGGTGTTGGGAGGGTGGGAGGGGGGAGGAAGGGATGGGTATATACAACCACGACGAGTAAGATGTGCAAAGTTTGGGGGATGGACATGCTTGAAGCTCTTACTCAAGGGGGGAGGGGGCATGGGCAATATAAGTAACCTTAACACTTGTACCCCCATAATACGCTAAAATTAAAAAAAAAAAAAGATTAAACCAGATCTTAGGGAGGCAACATAATGCCGTAGTTAGGAACGGAGCCTCAGACTCTAAGACTGGGATCTGAATCCCAGCTTTGCCATTTATAAGCCACGTGACTTCGGGCAAGTTATTTACCTTCTCATCTGTAAAATGGGGATAATGGCAGCACATAACTCATAGGGTGTTGCGGGGGGACTTCATGGTATACAGCAGGGAAACCACAGAGCACAATGCCTGGCACGTACCCCCAAAACATTCGTTATCTGTTCTTGAAAATTGAACACGGCTTAAAATTTCAGTTTGCTTAAAATCATCATGGTAAGGGAGAGAGAGGGTGATTTTCATAGAAAAAAGGCAGAATTTGGAACCAGAAAACCTGAATTCCTGTTCTGTTTTTCCCCACTCACTGGCTTACGTGGCCTTGGACTGTTTAAGTCTTTGAACTTAGATTCTCTTTCTGTACCCAGTAAAAAGATGATAGATATATCCCAGGGGCATTGAGAGGATCCAATAAAATAAAGAAAAATGTTTTGTAAACTCAGCAAATATTATTAGTAAAAATGGCACTAAGAACACATCATCTGCACAAACCTAAGGGCTAACATGTGACTAAAATGCCCAGTTTCCTAACTAGAGAGCTGCATATACCCGGGTCTCAGGACCAGGTTGGCTGGCCATGGCGCCCCCCTCCCCCCGCCCCTCCGCCATGTCCTGGGCCGCACCCGCCTCGCTGCCTCTCGGTCTTCCCACTCTGTTTCCTATTCTGGCAGCTTCCGTGCTGGGAACGAGGAGTCTGCACCATGGGAGGTCTCTTCTAGCAATATTCAATATTCTGCCAACTCCCCTAAAAGGAAAGCAGCGAGTAGAAGGAAGGGCTGGTGTGACATGCGTCTCTGTGCCCACATAGCCAACCAAGAAGCGAAGGAGGAAATCACAGGTAACCTCCCTCCAAGAAACTCCTTGACTGTGTGAAGGAATAGAGCTAGAACAGGACTCGTGTCGCTCACCGAGGACTCGCCAACCACAACTTTGTCACATGTATTTCGGGGCAATGAAGACATGATTTGAGAGAAAGACGAGGACGACAATTGTTACTATCTTTATATGAGAACTAAAAAGAGTACCTAAGTAAGAAGGCCCATCTACAGTAATAAGCAACTAACTTATGACACTCAAAAAGTAAACAGTCACCCCAAAGAAATGTTTAAAGCCAAAAGCTTTTACATTCATGTTTAGAATTTACAAAGTTTTTTCATAAGCCACCCTTATGGAAGGCTCCCGTATTTTCCTTCTTCCAAGCAGTATCAGACACCTGTAGAGACTTGCTTTTTGTCTCCTTTTGAAGAAAATAATAATAATAATAGCACTGATTTTGCAAACAGGAACCCAAAGTGCAAAGAAGCTAAAGCTGTGGCAGGGTTATCCTAACACAGTAGTGCCAGCCGTAGGAGTTCTGAGTCCTTCTCTAAGTCACCCACCAAAATAGCACATGGATCCTTGCTCTATTTTATAAGGAACTGTGTCGATTTCAGTTTACCTGTGTTCTCCAGGTAACTGGTGTCATGGGATATGTCAATTCTCACCACTAGCCCTGCTATAGCACCTTGGGAAAGGCTAAAATATCTATAACCTTGGCACAGAGGTTTGGGGAAACAAATGTAATAACAGTTTACAAATAACAACTGGAAAAATAGCTATTATTTTCACAGGAAACCCCAAATTCCCCAGATTACCAGGCTGTGTCTGTTCTCTTCCTCGTGTACAAGGCGAAAGAGTTAGACCATCCTCTTGGCGCAGTTTCCTTGGAATCTGACTTAACCATCCATTCCAGTGTATCTAACACTCACGGGAACACCTATTATTTTTTAATGTCTTGTCCTCCATTGTGTAATTGATTCACTGTCTTATTTTAAAAACTTCTACTTGTACCTCCACAGTTCCCAACAATTGGAAAGGAGAAAAAATGTGCTATTTCCTTCCAGCAAAGCTATCATCTTGGACCATTGCACCTTCTTCCTATCCTTTGCCATAACTTTCCATAGAACATGCAGAGTCACTGCTGGGTCTCCCCCCCCACTTACCAGCCCCACATTGGATATCAAAAGGCCTCACCACCCTGTTAGCCCTCCAAGGTGTGTTTCTGTCCTGTGTATTTGTGTTCTAGGCTTATTATGCCGGCAATCGTGTTCCTACTATCGAATTGCGTATGTTACCATATATGATACAGAACAACCTGGAGTCAGTGAAGATGGCCGCTGGGGCTCACTCCTCATCTCCTTGTTTCATGGAGAAGAACATCAGCTGGACTGACACTGCTGGTGGCTCACCCCACCCGCTACCCCTTCCCAAACCATGAAGAAGTGAATCATCTGTCATCAAGTGAATCATTTGGGGAAATGGCCTGGGCATGCTCCCCTCAGCCCCTTCTGGGTTCTCTTCCAAAGCCAGCCTGGCTGCAGAGAGGGACCTTCAGGGCACTTCCCTAGGAGATGGGGATGGGCTTGTCCCTGCAGAGGAAGCCAGCTCATCCCTGCTGTTCCAGCAACTGGGGACAACACCCAGGGAAGGGTGGCTCTTGGCATCTGCCTTTCTCTTGCTTTCATCCTTCACTCAGTTTTGCGATGGAGCAGGAAAGAGCCAGAAAAGTATTAAACTATCATCCCTTAAACCCCTAATACCAGGAATCTTATTAGCCCCTCACCCAATCCCGCCATTTTCTCCATCTGAGCCAATAGGTGGGTAGTCCTTCTGTCAACCACAGTCGTCATTTGTGTCACACGGCTGTCTCATCTCACATGGTACCATTTGTGATTCCCGCATCTTCCCATTAAATAAAAGGAAGTGAACTAGAGAGGTCTCGTTTGTTCAATTTTGGAATTAGTAAATCTCTACAAAGGTAAAGCCGACCCTACCAACTCTCACTGAGCACAACATTCGAGTTGTTTTTCTAGCAATGGAAATGGAGTCGTACTGAATCATACCACTCTGTCGCTTTGGCTCATGGAGGTAAGCAGGTAGCCAGCCGTAAGAGTGCAATCTAAGCTGTGGGAAAGAATGACACTAACACGCGCAGAGCTGCACCCACAGCCTTGGGATATTGAGCTCAGTGCTGTAACAGCATGAGCAAATCATTTCAGGCAAAACAGTGAGCTATAGCAATTGTTATTAGCTAGGAGATAGCAATGGTGATGTACTGAAGCTCCAGGGCTGGCCACTTAGGTTCAAATCTCAGCTCTCCACTTTATGATTGCTTGGCTTTAGGCATATTATTTTACCACTTTGACTCAGTTTCTCATTTGTGAAGATAGATAATAATATCTATTTTGCAGGTTTGGTATAAAGTATAAAATTAAATAAATATTTCTAAAGCATTAGATAGTGTCAAGTATACAATAAACATCCAATAAATATCGGCTGTCATTATTTGCATTTGAAGGTAATGGTACATACAGACACAAGCAGTGGGTAAAGATTCAAATGGAATGAAACATCTGGTGTCTCATAATTGCCTAACGTGGCTCTGTCCTTAACGAATTTAACAGAGCACTTTGAGATAATGTGTTCAGCCTGCTTCTTAACCTAAGTAATTATGTACATCTACTACAAATTGTAGTTGATTGGTAAATTGTGTGCTAAATGCTAATTGAGCTGCCAGCCACAGGTGTGATCATGCTGACTATCCCAGATAACAACTTAGAAACACTTGGGATTTCAGTTGTCGCTGGACCCCTCAGAGCATTGCCTGCTCCATAATCTGTTCACCTACCTCCGAATCACGCCAGATCTGCAGGCAAGATCTCGCCTGTAACCCTGGTTAGCAGCCCCCAGGTGGGATATCCCAGAGGTGAGCCAAAAATAGGTGCAGCACATAGAACAAGGGAGGACTTGGCAAGAGGGTATGAGAGCCAAAGGCATCACTTCAAATTCCCTAAGTGGCACAGAAAAACAGCAAGGCAAGCCATGATCAATTTCCACAGGGAGCATCCTTGCAAGAAAATGAACTGAATGCCCAGAGTCCGTCAGAATTCGGGTTTCATCTTTTCTTTGAGCTCTACACACAATAGATTCCATTCTCTAATTGCCATG
>VSMD01107182.1:0-43951 GCA_008750895.1 Mirza zaza
TTAAACAACAAACATATTTTTTTCTCTTGGTCCTGGAGAGCCTGGGAAGTCCAAGATCAAAGTGCCAGCAGATTAGGTGTCTGATGAAGGCCCTCTTCCTGGTTCATAGACGGCCATCTTCTCACTGTGTCCTCACATCCTTGCAGGGTAGAAGGAGCAAGAGAACGCTTTGGGATCTCTTTATAAGGGCATTGACTCCATTCATGAGGGCTCTGTCCTCATGGCCTTATCACCTCCTCAATGCCTCACACCTCCTAATACCATCACATTGGGGGGTTAAGATTTCAGCATATGAATTTTGGGAGACATAAACATTTAGTCAATAGCAATATCCTAGAGTTTATATAACACATTTTGGAACTTAAAATTTCTTACTGGGAAGACAAGAATAGTCAAGTCTTTCTTCAAGTAAAACACAATACCCAATAGCTCATCACCTGCAGTAAATATGTGCTTTGCTCTTCAGAAGTGAGTGAACATAGCTGTCCCAGGCGAGTCTTGCTTAAAAAGGCAGCTTTCTGAATTCTATGCCTGGGAATTCTGATCTAGGAGGTGAGAAGTCAGGCTTAGGGACCTGCATTTTGTAAGCACCCCAGGTGGTCTTGCTTTGGAAGCTCGCAGTTGAGAATGAGAAACAGCCATGCAAACAAAGAACTGCAATCCAGCATGACAAATTGAATGACAGAAGTGTGTACCACATAAAGTGCTAGCAGAAGGGAGGGGCATGGTAAGAATTTTACTTAGTCTAGAGTAGGGAAGGATGTTAGGTATGGCTTCTTCAAATAGTGTGTTTAAGTTGAGTCTTGAGAGAGAAGTGAAAGTTCACCAACCCCTAGTTGACAGGATATAAGCACACAAATGCATCTTTGTTTGCATGATTTTTGAAGATAAACAGAGGGGGCAATGGGAGAAGGTAAAGGCACCAGGCACACATAGTTGCATAGATTGTACACCACCCAACTTTGGGGTGCCAATCACATCATAGTCATCACAGTGTATGCATTTATTGCAATAATTCTCTGACATATGGCAACATTGGATCTTGAAGAAAGGGCCTCTTTTTCTAACTTGTGCAAAGCCCAGTGGACTAGTGGTAGGGCTGGAGGAGAGGAATTGGGGAGACCACATTCCTTGTTTGCCACTTTTCAGTCTCACAGGCACATACATGTATCACCCCGTAAGGAACTCGGGGAACCCTGGAGGGAAGGCTGTCACTACAGCCCACGGTGTTGACTGCATGTCAAAAGGATGTATCTGCTCCAAATATCAAGTGAACTTAGGACTGGAGGAAAAGGGTCAAATAACTGGGGCAGTAGGAAAAGCAGATCTGGAAGAGGATCAGCAAACATATTTGTTATTGTCTTTTCTCCAAGTGTTGGTGCCAAGATGTTAATCAAACAACCAATATCCAGTGTTCCTGAGATATCACACAAAGGACCCATTGCTCACAGAGTTCCTGAGGGCCCCAAGCTTTCAGACTTCAGACATCATCGACGGAAGAGCAATGCCTTCCATTGCCCATGAGATCCGTCACCTGCCACTGCTTCTGGCCCTTCTCTGTGTCTTTACCGGCCCTTCATTTTGTTAAATTGAGTCTTTGTATTCCTTCCAAAGACTTCAATTCCAGGGAAATATTTCCATTCCATTTTTGGAGACAATATCACTAGCTGATCTGTCCACATGACATATTTCCCCCCTAAGGAGAGATGAGGAATCTACCCAAAGTGTGCAATGTTAGCCGTCTCCCTTCGATAACCATCCTTACTACTTTATCACCATAAGTATCAAAATAAAAATTCATTCATCACTTGCCACGTGCCAATCAATCAGCCTGAATCTTTATAGTCACGATTTTCATTTCATCCTCACAAGAATTCCATGACGTAGTCATTATGAAACCCCGTTTAAAGAGAACACCAAGGTTCAGAAAAGGTAAATAACTTACCCTGAATCACACAGTTAATAAATAGCAAAGGCAAGATACAAAGTCAGGATTGTCTAACCCCAAAGGCCGTAGAATATACCAGTACATGATACTGTTCCTACTCACTTTGTTTCAAATAATAAGCTATATCACCACTATCTCCATAGTACCTAACCTTTCGTGACCTTAGCTCTTTTTATGTATTAGCTAATTTACACCTTACAACAACCTCATGCAGTGGGTTCTATTATCTCCATTTGAGAACAGGGAAAGCCACGGCACACAGAAATTAAATTCTATGTCCAAGATCATCAAGTTAGTAGTAGTTAGAGGTGAGATCCAAATAATTCACAATAGCTGTTGAGATATTGTTTAAAACTGTTTAAAATAAAATTTTATATTTTGTTCTGACATAGCCTTCTTATCCCAAGCAAATTCAACATTTTCTAGGAAAATATGCTGACTTATTCAGGTTTACAATTTGGTTCAGAGGGAGAGTGTAGTAGAAACCTGGAAATTCTCAGTCTAAGGTCTTTGCCTTCAAATATAATCCTTGGAAACTAAATGGGATTTTATAGTAAATGTTCAAAATCTGCCTCCCTAGGATGTCTTCGTTGGCATTAGTTTCCTCATGCAATTGTTCAATGACTACCACGTGTTTACAGAGTGCCTGCAGTTTCACAAACTGGGGACTCAGAGTGGATAGAGACATGATTCTTGTCTTCAAAAAGCTTACAGTCTTGGCCTTGTGTGGTGGCTCACGCCTGTAATCCTAGCACTCTGGGAGGCTGAGGCGGGAGGATCGCTCAAGGTCAGGAGTTCAAAACAAGCCTGAGTAAGAGCAGACCCCATTTCTACTAAAAATAGAAAGAAATTAATTGGCCAACTAAAAACATATAGAAAAAATTAGTGGCGCATGCCTATAGTCCCAGCTACTCGGGAGGCTGAGGCAGCAGGATTGCTTGAGCCCAGGAGATTGAGGTTGCTGTGAGCTAGGCTGACGCCATGGCACTCTAGCCCAGGCAAAAGAGCAAGATTCTGTTTCAAAAAAATCCCCATAAAACCAAACTTACAGTCTGGTGGAGACTTGGAAGGAAACCAGTGATTATAGTCGGGGTATGGAATGCTATGGCAGGCTGGGGGCTCCGTGAACACAGGGTCTCTGCCTTACTGTGCTGTATCCCCACCCAGCACCTGGCCCAGTGCCTGGCCGGGAGTGAGAACGCGTTTATGAACACACGTCCGAATGGACAGAGGCGCTGCGGCGGTGCTAAGGCACTGGGGTTTGGGGACGGGCGAAGTCAGCTAAGGACAGAACAGAGAGGACAACGGCAAAGCTTCTGTGTCCTTAAAGGAGCCTTTGAACTGGGTACTGAGAACTGAAGAATTAGCAGGAGCAAGCCAGGCAAGGGAAGAGAAGGAGGGGGAAACCAGACAAACGGACAGGAGCACCGTGGGCGAGTTGTGACGAGGCTGATAGGTTTGGGAAAGGCTTTCCAGGTTTGGCTGGGGGTGGGGCGCAGAAATGTGAACCAAGTGAGGAAGAACAAGGACGACTAGAAGCAGAGCAAGGGAGGCAACAAAGAGAGAGAGAGAGCTCAAGAGGTCAACAGGGGCCAGATCATGTTTCTCAAGCTGAGGATTTTTTGAACCTGACTCTGAAAGCCATGGAAGAGCCATTGATAGGTTTTAGGCCGGGAAATGTCAGGACCAATTTCAGTGGACTGTAAAATTGCAAACCTTTCTCTCCTAAGCCCCCGTAGGGATGGCTCTGTTAGACAATGCTACAGTCATGGCAGGACTCAATGAGCAGAGGTCATCCTTCCTCCAGTTCAGTTCTAGACCAGACTGGCTGTAAATTGCCCTCCTAGGCTCTCACTTAGGTTCCCTGGGCCCTGTTGAGAACACCCGGGACAGCCCCAAGCCCCCTTTCTCCTACAAAGTGCATTCCAGCTAGCAGACACTCTCTCATGACACACCTATAGAAACCACCAGGAGAAAAGACAAAACACATGTGCCTGTAAATGGAAGTCACCCAGAATCTGAGCAGAGCAGAAAACAGGAGCATAGTAATTAGGATGAAAAACCAGCAGACCTGAGTGGAAATGGACCAGGCAGTGTAGACAAACCTAAACAAAGTAGACTCTGAGCTCAGGTCAACACGTCTCTTTGGCAGGGCATCAGCCCTAAATCCCAGGTGACAAGTTTTTCCAATGTTCGAGGAAAGTAAGTAGTAACATTTAAAATATTAATATGATAAAATGAAAGTTTCTATTTCTGGCATGCTAAAGTTGCAAGGCCTTTTTTGTTGTGTGGGGTACCCCTCACACCCCTTCTCTGATGTTTTGATGTTATTTTCTGATTATAAAACTCATGTATGCTTATTGTAAAAATTCCAACATTACAGAAAAAATAAATTTAAGTAAAAATTATTCTTCATCCCACCAACTAGAATCAACCAGGCTTAACATTTTCTTGTAACCCTAGCCCCAGATGTTGTCCTCATATGTACACAATATTGTTTTTGTCATTGTCTTTTAAAGGAATAAAGGAATATTTAAAGGGATATTATATTAATTGTATAATTTGCTTTTTTCCACTCAATAGACTGTGAATATGTATTTACATCCTCATTTCTAAAGCCTGCAGAGCATTCTATTATGTGGATATGGCATAATTTTATTAATCTCCTCTTCATAGACATTATTCCTAATACCAAAAAACCTTATGGATTGGGAAGGCTGTGATGAACGCGAATGTAGCTAAATCTTATGTTTCCATGATTATTTACTTAAAATAAAATTCAAGAAGTGGAATTGCTGAGCCAAATGGTATGCATGTCTCACACTTGAGCTACATGTTGCTAGAGTCCTCTCTAGAATGATTGTATCCATGGACTATCTCACTAAACGAAAGGTTTATTTTGCTCTATCTGCAACAACTTTAGACATTACCTTTGGTTCTAACTTTTGCCTACCTGATAGGGGAAAACTAGCATCACATTGCTATCTATCTGTCTATTTATTTATTAATATTTTTCTGACAAGGTATTCCTCTGTCACCCAGGTTGGAGTACAGTGGGATGATCATGGCTCACCAAAACCTCCAATGCCTGGGCTCAAATGATCCTCCTGCCTCAGCCTCCTAAGTAGCTGGGACTATAGGTACATGCAACCACACTAGACATTTTGTTTGATTTTTGTAGAGATAGAGTCTTGTTACCTTGCCCAGGTTGGTCTCGAACTCCCAGCCTCAAGCTATCCTCCCACCTCAGCCTCCCAAAGTGCTGGGATTACAGATGTGAGCCACCATGAGCAATCTGCATTGCTATTTGAATTTTTTATTTCTTTGATTACTACTAGGCTTGAACACTTTTTCATATTATTATTAAGCATTTATTGTTTTGATGAATTTCATTTTCATGTCCTTTGCTCTTATTTCTATTTGATGATGTTTTTATATATTAATTCATTAAAAACCCATATTATAGTCTGAAAATTCGAAGAGCATTCAATCTAAAATCTATCCAACATCAGTACTGGATGTTTAAACTTAACCAATCCACAGCCAGGAAGATGTTGGTCCCCGAGGGAGGAGCTCTTTTCAAAGGAACAAATCACAAACCAAAAGGGATTTTCTTTAGTGGCCCAATTAGCAAAATGATGTGGTCTGTGACCCACTTTAGCTTTGGCAATTTCTGGTCATGCCTTGTGTGTGTCCCTAGAGAATAGGATGAATTATGGAGTCACCCTCTAAGTTGTTTTAGAGAAAGAAGATTGGCAAAAGCTTATTCAGCTAG
Organism: Mirza zaza; assembly: GCA_008750895.1. NCBI lineage: Eukaryota > Metazoa > Chordata > Mammalia > Primates > Cheirogaleidae > Mirza > Mirza zaza. The sequence continues at coordinate 5,724 of VSMD01107182.1, forward strand.
TCTGGGATTCATTTGCTTAAACAGCCGGGCATAAGCTTCAGGGAGAAGAATGGGTCAATAAACTCACACCCAGCCCCACCCCATCCTCCCATTCCAGTATGCTGCCATGAATCTGTGCATGGTGGGGGCTCTTCTTCACTCTCATGCATGCTGAGTCCCAGAAACACATGAGATATGACGAGCATATGCATGTGTTTTTCCTCTGGGTCAGTCCAGAGTTTTGCTCATACCAACAATTCCTCATTCTCTTCTCTTTGCTTCTAATGCTTCCCTTTCTCCTTTGTTTTTCTGGGGAAGGGAGAAGGATTTAGCAAAGAGTGTGTATATGTATGTGTGTGTGTGAGTGTGTATGTGTTTGTGTTAAAACAGATACGGAGGTTTAGGATTAAAAAAAAAACACACCTTAAAGCAAAAAGTCTTAGAAGCCAATACAAATTGGAGACGTAATCAGAGATACCATTTCGGAATTACAAGTATAACCTTATTTGATTCTGATTATCCTCAAGTTCACTTTGGAACTTTCCAAAGGCCACAAAACTAGATAGTGGCAGAGCTGAAAATCTAACTCAGGTGTCTATGACTCCAAACTCATTTTATGAGGCTAGGATGCCTCATAAATCACCATGCCAGCTCCCTCTTATTTTACAGGTGAGTGACCCAAGGCCCAGTGGGCTAAGCAACTGGCCTAAGACACTCAGACTTTCTTGGCAGAGCTGACTTAGAGGACACAGGCCCCTGACTGTCAGGCCACTCACTGTTGGTGCCTATGTGCACAAATTGGACTGGGGCAATTATTCAAAAATTATCATATAAAGTGAGCTAAAGCTCATGATCTTTGCTTAGCTTCCCATTAAGGGGCATTTCCTATGAGTCCTTATATCAACCCTCTGTGGCAATTATAACTGGTTATCAAATCAAATCAAAATAAAAATCAATGCAACCAATTGTTGCATGAGATTGGCTGTTGTCTTTGAGGGTTTGTGTAAACATCGGGCTGACATCAATCACCTAGGGAATTTCATGTGAAAACATTTCCCAGACATTCTCTTCTCAGCAATCGTCTTCTTAGTACAACGAAGGAGTGGGAATCTGGAGGGCTGGTGAGGTTTTCCCTCTTTCCCCTTCTTCTGCCCTATTCTCTGCCTTGTCATTCACTGGCTCCCACCCGAGTTGCCAGGTCAGTTCTGCACCTACCCCTTGAAATGTATTATCCTTTTACTATGCATAGCAGTGAATTGAGCATATTTTATTGCTTGAGCATTTTCCTGGGATCCCACTCATCTCCCCAAGTGGTTTATCAGTAATTATTTGGAACAAATATGTCACTTTCCATTTCTTTTCTCCATCCTTTCACATAGGTAAAGTTGTAGGTAATGTTATTATCCCATTTCTTATGTAATGTCGTTATCCCCATTTTAAGGAGTCTAAAAGTCAATGAGGATAACTTGCCCAAAGTCACACTGCTATCCCCATTTTAAGGAGTCTAAAAGTCAATGAGGATAACTTGCCCAAAGTCACACTGCTAACACCTTGCAAAGCCTGAATTCAAATCCACATTTTTCTGACTCCCCAAATTCTGGCTTTGTTTATGACATTAACTTCCCAACTCATTGTACTAAAATCTTACTATCTTTGCTGATTTCCCATATATTATATAAAGGAGTTGTCCTCCAAAAAGAACAATTATAATAGCTTGACCTTTCAGATCTCATTCAGAAGTTTCTTAAAAAGATAGCTGTCTACTATGAATAATTTACCTTTCTCAAGGCTGAAAGGCTGAATTTCCTCCAGTGAGATTTGACTTTCTCTGGGCAAACATGGGTCCTACAAACACAGCCCTTAAATCAGTTGGACATTGGGGCACAAAGTTGGTTTTGTCATGTCCATAGCTCAGTGAAGCAGTTCCTAATTGTGTTCCTCACAACTTTTATCCTATCCTATCCTATTATCCTCTTAAAAATGAGATTCCATGATCAAATGTTTTGGGAAACTGAGATAACAACAATTAAGTTGGTGGTTCCCACTTGTGTTCCATTAAACACTGTTACGTGAACAGTTGATAGATCCGATAGTAAAAACAACAAACAAATAAAAAACCAGTTTGAGGTCAAATAATTTTGGCAAACTCTAAGTTCTTTTTGGAGAAAATATTAGCATATTAAAGGTTCTGACAAGTCCTGCTAAATTGCTTGACTTGGCACTTCTCAGATTTGACCTCAGGATCTTTTTTGATCTTGCAGCCACAGCTCGCAGGAGCCCACTCTGGAGAAGCTTCTGGTTTAAATTCTTGTCTCTTGTATTTTAAAGGGCGTTGGTGGAGGGTCCTCTTTTGGGAATCTAGGCTTGATCCTGCCATTAACTAGTTGAGTGACTATGAACAATTCACTCCTCTCTGGACCTCAGTGTTCCCATCAGCACAATGAAGGCAATGCACCGTTTTGTCTCTAACTTCCCTTCCAGTGCTAGCCTACTATCATCTACACATGTGAAATCGATGGGCACGCAAACCAAAACATCATAATAAACCGCATGTGTCTTTATCATAGCCTTAATCTCATTCAGTCACGCAGAGATGAAGTAACGATCTTCCTCAAGCTATAGAATTCTTAAACAGATAAATATTAATTGACCTCTATCTGCTAGTAAATCATAGAAGGTATTCTCTGGAATTACACTCACATTCACTTTCTCAAACTTTGAGTTTCTCTTTGATCAGTCAATTTTCAGGATAATGAAAAAGTCCACAGAGAGTAGAGTGGTTTTAGTAAAATGCAGTAGGATTTCAGGCAAGCAGCTTGAACTCTCTGTGACTGTGCTCTTCATCCGTAAAGAGAAAATGACAGTGTGCCCTTCATTCCCTTAAGACATCGTGTCAGAACTGTCAGTCACTGTCATAAAAACTCTGCTGCTAGAAGCCTGCTCCTGTGTCCTGAGGCCTTAGCAGAAGCATTGCCAGCGCCACTCCCTCTGTGTCCTCTCCCAGTCATTCCTAGAGCCAGGTGGCTGCTACGGAAATACTCCTTTCGGTAGTAACAATACTAGTATTGCATGGATGAGAGTATGATACCCTAATATGAAGGACAGTTTTCTCTGCTCCAGTACCACTATATCTTAGTAATAATTCTTAAAATCCAGAGCAGGACATCGTGCTGGTTAATAGCTAAGCTTTGACATCAGTTTATCCTAGGTTTGAACCCAGTACAGCCACCTACCTGCTATGCGTCCATAGGTGAGCTGTTAACATCTGATCCTCACATTCTCCATCTATAAAATGGGCATAATATGGCTCGATGCAAAGCTGGTAGAGCAGTGTAAGACAACAATGTTTGTGAAGGTCTTTGTATAATGCTTGGGTATGGAACATGTGCTCACTTATGGCAATTATAAACATTATCTATTTATTTCGGACATAAAATGCAAGAAGATCCAGAAGAAGATCGTCACCATAGCAAGGCCAGGAATTGGAATCCTGCACAGCCATCAGCCAGCAGAAAGGATAACTGTAATTCGTGCCGGTAGCAAATGTTCTTTAGGCAGCCTGCAGTATCAGTGCCGGCCAGAGGCCCTCGTTAATGTTGTCGTTGTTCATTATTGAACACTGCCACCTGGTGGAAGAATTGACAACATGCAGGCAAGGAAATCGCTAAGGTTAAGTCAGGTCATCTGGTCACACAAGGAAGAGACTTTTGTCCACTGTGCCCACACTGGTTTCAGCTTCTTGATTTGGAGCTGTACCCAGGGAGAGATCTGAGGATTCCTACTTGTGTAGACTTCCCCCAGATAGAATAAAGTAACAATGATAATGCTAATAATCACAGATATCACTCTTTGTGGATCCTACTTTATTTGCCAGGCACAGAGCTAAGTTCTGTACATGGATCATCTCATTTAATCTTTATAATCACCTTCCTTGCAGGGGGTAATGTCACTACCCACATAGGATCAGAAATTTCTAGGTCCTCTAAGTGATCTTCCCAGTTCAGCAACCACAGTCCCCCTTTGCTCAGTATTATTCATATAATGCCATACCTTATTTAATCCTCTCTCTTTTGTAATCCTTACTATAGTTTCACCCATTTTGTAGATTTGGAAGCTGAGTCTCGGAGAAGAGAAGCACTCTGAAGTCCCTCAGCTCGGGTTTAAAACCCAGATCTCATCTAATTCTAAAGGCCCTACTCTTTTCACTATAAAGCACTGCATTGGATGAGACACATGGATCAAAAACGCTTTCTTGATTCTGCCCGGAGAACTGAGATCTGAGTTTTGGCTATGCAGTTGAATGAAGCCTTGCTCCCAAGCTAAACCCCAAGTTGGACTTTCCTGTAGCCAGGTCTTTATTGGACTCTAGATGTCTCCTGAATCTTCCCCTTAAAGATAGTAACTAGCTAAGATTCATTGAGATCTCGTTATATGCCAGGTGGGGCTCAAATGATCTCATTTAATCTTTATGACAGCCCTATAAAACGAGTTCTGTTGGTATCATTCCCATTTTACAAATGAGGAAACCAAGGTACAGAGAGGTGCAGTAATTCCCCCATGGCTACCCACATTCTAAGCCGGAGCCCTGCTGTGAGCCCAGGCAGGCAGTTTGCTTCCAGGATACACTCCTAAGCACCAGCCGCCTTCCCTAAGGGGCAAATCCCAGCACATTCTTTCTGCTGCCACCAGGTGAGGGGAGGCCCTCAGGAAACCCCAAGGCCACCTCCACTGGGTAGAACACGTCCCAGAATGTTTGAGCTCAGAAACTGCACTGAAGTCGGAACGGTTAGGGATACCAGGCATGCCGCAGCTAGCTCTCCTTCCTCCCCGTTTGCAGTCCCAGCCTACGGTTACTCTTCAATTAGTTTCCATCTGTAGGAACAGCAATTCCCTAGGGATACATGGGCCAAAAAGAGAGACCGACTCAGCCAAGATCCAAAAATATCTTCACTGCAGCAAGCAAGCTAGTGATGGAGAGGAGGAAAATTTTCCCTTCAAGGTCTGGACGTTTCTCAAAGGCAGCCCACTCAGCTTATATAAGCAGCACGCGTCACCAAGGCCCCATGAATCTAGGACGATCCTGCCAATGATGTGTTAATTAGAAGTTATTTAGGGGTCACCCGCATGCCCATTGGGCAACTTGACTCTGTGCTTATTGAATTGTCTGTCTTGGATCGCTGGACCTGGGCAAGGCAAAGGGTTCAGGCGACACACCAAGGACAGTGGCAAAGGTGTTCCATGGGTGTCATTCAGACAGCTTCCGCCCTTCCTGGGGCCTTTCTTCCAAAGCAATAGGCAGCAACAGTGTTCAGGGAAATTCTGGGCCTCCTTATATTCATTCATTCATTGTTTTCAAATATTTATGTACTTATAAATTTATATATTTTGAATAAATATCTATTAAGCATCACCTCTATTTCAGGTCAACACTAGATGCTGAGAACATCGAAGTGAGTTAGACACAGTGCTGTGCTGGCACATGGTGAACAACTGGCTCTCTGAGTGTAGTGCTGACGTATTAATAAATGTTGGTTGTCATTTTCCTTTACGTTAAGTTGAGTAAGACAAACATGAAACTACAAAGACCTATGTCAGTGACATTGGTCAATGACATGAACAATTTCTTTGTTGAAACAGATGATACTGCCCCTAATAGAAGAATCGTTCTTTGATTTTTTTGTGTGTGTGTTATTCACAGATAACATGACATATTTTTAAGTTTAATCTGCATTATTAACATTTCTCTATCAGTTTCTTGAGTCTAGACAAGCAACGAAAGAATAAATCAAGCGCTAGTTTGTAGCATTTGCCAATTTTCATGTGTAAATATGCCCGTTGCACCTAGTTTCAAGCTACCAGTATTTTTCCCCTGAGCATGGAGTTGAGAAGAGATGCACAATATAGATTTACATAATCTCAGGTGCATAGATTATAGTAAAATGTAGTAATTAAGAAGGGATGAGTTTGAGCATTTATTATTTTCATTCTAAATATACCATATTTGCTTGTAAACTTATAAAATTTGATTTTTGTTAATGACTATGTTCAACAACCAGTGTGAAGCAATCCAGGACATTTAACAACCGGCTCTAGCAAGCTGGTGTCTGTCAGCTGCAGCACACCCCTGGTCGGACACAGTCTTCTAACTCAAGAACTTTACAATTCAGTTAGGGAAAAACTCTCGGTATGTGAAATACTTTGTAAGCAGGAAGATTAAGATTTCTGGGAGCATTTGGGAGGCAGAGCCAGCCAAGAGTTGGGTTTGGAGAAAGCTTTCTGAGACGAAAATATCTCATCTGAGACCTGAAGGAAAGTAGGTATTAACTATGTGGAGGGTGGAATGTGGGTTCCAGATGGAGGAAGCACCCTGTGCAAAGGACTGCAGTGAAACTGGATAGCAGAACCTTTTATAAACACACAGCATTTCATTGTGGCTGGAATGAAGTGCTTAAGGTAAGCTAGCAACATGGGATAAGACTGGGGGAGGGGAGAGTACAGACCCAGCACATAGAAACCATATCAAAAAGAGTTTGTTCTAAGGTTAGTGAGTGCTCACTGGCAGCTTGTATATATGAGAGCACCCCGATTAGACTTCTTATTAGATCCTCTGCCTGTGGTAAAGGAACGAGGTAAGACAGGCGTGGTGCAGCAATCTAAGGGATAGACAAAAGGTGCCCGCGTGGTGGCAATGGCCAGAGAGACGAAAAAGGACAGAAGGAACCATGAGTCACTTGGAAGCTTGTATCTGCTGGACAAAGTGAGTGACTCTGTGTGTGTGTGTATTTTTGGGCTGGAGGGCTATCAAGGGACATGAAGTCAAGAATGATACTCAGGTTTCTGACAACAGCAACTGAGTAGACAAATAATGGAAGTAGGAGATAATGAGAAGGAGGGACAGGTAATGGACTTGAGGGAGGATGAGTTCACTTTTAGACAGGTTAAATTTGTCTAAGTGGACATCCAAGTGAAGATATCCAGGAAGGACTTGAGTCTATAAGTCTGAAGCTCAGAACACAGATCTGGGCTGGAAAATAAGTTTGGTAGTCATGGGCATATAGATGACAGCCAAAGCCATGTATGTGGGTGAGATTATCCAGGGCCAAGACAGAATCTAAGGTTTATGTGCCATCTATTTTACCAGCACTGTCTACCTTACATACGCCCACTCTTTCAATCATTACCACCACCCTATAATGTAGGTATTATTATTAGTCCCATTTTGTGGCTGCGGAAACTGTGCCACAGTAGTGCAACTACTTCCAGAGGCTGTACAGGAAGTGGCGGTGCCCAGATCCATCTGTCACCAGAGCCTACACTCTCAACCATCATGTTGGGCTACTTCTGTGTCGAAATACACAGACTAAAGAGAATAGAAATGAAGGTTAGAACCCTGAAGAAATGAGTATTTAAGTCACAGAAGAGGATTTTACAAAGGAGACTGTCAAGGGAGAGTGGGTGCTGGTGGAGAACCCAAGACTCATCACTGTAAGCCCAATTTCTTAAAAACTTCCTCACTGCAGACAAGGTAATTGAGTGGCCCTGTAAAACGTAGTCACATTGCATTTACTAACATTCTTTTCTGATCATGAAAGCAATGCTTTATCCTTGCAGAAAAATTAGACAACATGGAAGATACAGAGAAGCAAATAAAAATCACCAGTATTCAAATACCTAGAAATAATTGTGGTAACTGTTCAGCTTTTTTTCTACAAATACAAAAAGGGATTTCTTTGACACATTTTTCAAAGTTTTTTCTAAAATCATACTTTATTGCTTCTAAAGTTGCACATCTTAAAAATCAGGATTTATCTTATAATCAGTGGTGTTTTATAGGTAAATGGCATATTTTTGTTCTTAATTGTACAAAGAATCCTCCATCTTTTAATTGATGGTATCTTAGATTTGGTGAAATATGGTAGGTCACGTGTCCACATCTTTCAAAATTCAAAATAACTAAAAGGCACATAGAAAAAGGTCTCTTTCACCCTTGCCTATTTCAGTGTTCCTCCCTGGAGGTAGATAATTATTTTCCAGATGGTTGTTGACCCTTCTAAATGCATTTTAATGTATGTACAAGAAGATATTACATGTATCCACCTGTCATTAAACACATGATAGCATACTACCCACACTAAGGCATCTTGAATTGTTTTTTAACTTAAGACTATATGTTGGAAGTTTTTTTTCCAATTGCAAATTTTCTCTTGAAAGGGAACCACAAGTTATTAAGAAGTCCCCAGTGGTGGGCAAAGTTATTTCCACTCTTTTGCTAAAACAAACAATGCCATGTTGAATGATCTTATACATTTTGCACACATACTGGTATACGTATTGCATTTCTAGAACTATAACTCCTGAGCAAGAGGGTAATTCTGTTGTTATTTGCAGAGATATTGCCAAATTGACTTCCATAAATGTTGTTTCAATTTATATGTCTTTTAAGAACGTATGAAATACTGTTTTCCTACACCATTTCCAACATAGTGTGTTATCAAACTTTTTATCTTTGCTAAATTGATAGATGAAAATTGTATCTTTAATAAAGTTTTTATTTTGGAATAATTTTAGATTCTGCAGAAAAGTTGCAAAGATAGTACAGAGTTCTTAGATACCCCTGAACTGATTTCCCCTCGTGGAAACATCTTATATTTCCATAGTACACTCATCAAAACTAAGAAACTAACACTGATATATTCCTATTAAGTAAACTCCAGATTTTATTTGGAATTTAGCAGCTTTTCTACTAATGTCCCTTTCATGTCCCTGGATCCCATTGAGGAGACTGTTGCATTTAGTTACCTGTCTCCTTGGTCTCCTCTGGTCTCTGACAGTTTCTCAGCATTCCCTTATTCTTCATGACTTTTTTTCCCATACATATATATTACATTTTTAAATTTTCATGTAATAAATGTATCAGTTTTCCTTTATGATTTAGGGTTTTTCTATCATACTTAGAAATATATTAACTGTTCCATGATGATTTTTTAAATGTTCTATGGCTTCCTATTTTAGAGTATATATTTTATCTACCTGGATTTTATTTTGGTATAAAAGTGAGTAGGATTTGAATTTATTTCTTTTTCACATAGTTACTGGTTGACCCAAGAGCAGTTTATTGAATAGTCCACTTTCCATTATTTTATTCAAAGTGCAATAGATAATTTGGCAGGAAAAAAGTATAGGAATCTCAGCTTTATATATTTTGAATTCTCATGTTCTTTCCATAGAGGCAGAGTAAAGCCCAAGAAACAAACAGAACCCCAATAATTTACATTGTTGCTCATATAGATTGATCTCAATGTTTCTGGGCACAAGTTTTTATTTGAGCCACCCTTGGCACATACCTTGGCACCCTTGCCCTTACCTTGACCTTATTTCAGCTGCATCTGAAGGGCAGCATGGCCCCAGCCAGTAGCTAAGCAGCTGGTAAGTGCAGGGATCACCAAGATCATACTGGGTTATTAGAATTGTTTTAAATCTATAGTTAGAGCTACAAAATTGGGGCTGGGAGAAGAATTCCATTGCTGATAATTCCCCATGTATAAATCAACCCCTGTTTAGAGAGAAACAACCACTTGATTATATATGAGAGGACACTCCTGTCCGGGATAGTCATCTCATTAGAGAAGAGAACAATTGGTACAGATAATAGGCACTCAAATCTGAGTACACAAGCTTTGCAAAGACCACAGGGAAAGGGATCCTGTTCCCTGAAGTTCCGTCTGAGGCTCATCCTTCATTAAAATATACAGAAATAATCTGGAGGCAGAACAAAATGATGATTTTAAGGTTTTGAATGTTGTTGATTCCCCCCCACCCCAACCCCAGATAGTAAAGAACCAAGAAATGAAGTTAGAAAACAGTAAACTCTTATTGGCCAGGTGTTGTGGCTCATGCCTGTAATCCTCACACTTTGGGAGGCCAAGATGGGAGGACTGCTTGAGGCTAGGAATTTAAGACCAGCCTAAGCCAGAGTGAGACCCCACCTCTATAAAAAATATAAAAATTAGCCAGACATGGTGGTGCATGTCTGTAGTCTGAGCTACTATGGACGATGAGGCAGGAGGATTGCTTGAGCCTAGGAGCTAGAGGCTGCAGTGAGCTATGATCACACTACTGCACCCTAGTGCCAGTGGCAAAGTGAGGCCCCGTCACAAAAAAAACAAAAACAAAAAAAAAAAACAGAGAGAGAAAGACAGAGAGAGGGAGAGGGTGAAAGGGAGGGAAGAAGGAAGGAAGGAAACAGTAAACTTGTAAATATATACAGAATTGGGGTAGGAAACTATCATTTGAGCTTAAAAGCAAGAATGCATATTTTAAAAGAACAAAAAAGTCAAGGGGACAGAAAACAAAGGACTGTGTTCTGCAATAGGGTTAGTTCACACTACTAATAATGCACACTGACAGAGGACTTGCAGTGTGTTTTACGCTGTTCTAAGCCCTTTAACATGCATTAATTTATATAACCTTCAAAACCAGCCATGAGATCGGGTCCATTAGTCTCCTCATTTCACACGTTAGAAAATGGAAGTCCAGAGACGATGATTAAACTAGTTGAAGGTCACATAGCCAGGGGTGGCTGGGCTGGGTTTGGATCTGGCAGTCCAGCCCTGGTATGGTCTGAATCACCAGACTGGCTGCCTTCCTAAGAGGGCTCTGTGTGACCCAGGCAATTGTCACAGTGATTCATTTCTTCACTAGGAGAGCTGGGAGTAAAAGTCATATTCTTCTTTGTAGTTTCAAGTTTAGCATAATCCTAGACACAAACTAGATGCTTAATAAATAAATTTTGACTACCTGAAGAGAAGTATGATCAAAGTCTTATGCAAGTGATTATCCAATTCTTTAAGATATGGGATTCTGGTTTTCTTTTCTGTAAAAGTCTTACAAGGATCCTACGATAGAAAGATTCTAAGAGGACCCCAAGGATCCCCTAACTCCTGGTATTTGTGTCTTTACGGTATTTCCCTACCCTTGAGTGTAGGATGGACTCAATGACTTGCTTTGAGTGAACAGAACACTGCAGCTCTGATCGGATGACACTGCAGAGATTAGTTAGAAAAAGACCGTGGCTTCCATCTTGGGCATATTCTTTCCTTTTTTTTTTTTTGGATCTCTTGCTTTGGAGGAAGCCAATGATCACATAGTGAGGCAGCCCTGCCGAGAGGCCCATGGGGTTAGCGTGGAAGCAAATCTTCTAAGGCCTGACAACAATCTTGTGAATAACCTTGGGAATGGATTGTCCAGGCCCAGTTGAGCCTTGAAATGATGTAGCTCTGGCTGAGAGTTTGACTGAAACCTCAAGAGAGACCTTGAGCCAGAGGCACCCAGCTAAGCCATGCCCAAATTCCTGACCCATGGAAACTGAGATAATAAAAGTTTGTTGTTTTACGTATCTAAGTTTTGGGGTAATTTCTCATGCAGCAATAGATAAATAATACAGTATAAAATACTCGATATGAAAATAAATTTTCTAGTTTTAAAGCAAAAAGCCTATATATATATTTTTTACATTTATGTCATTTATTTCTTTGTAATTTTTAAAAATGTGTGTGTTGAAATAAAAGGATCTGATTTTTATTTTAAAACTTTAAACACTTTTAAAATTGTGATAAAACACAAATAATGTAAAGTTTGCCATTTAGGTATACAGTCTAGTAGTGTTAATAAGTAAATTCACATTGTTATTCAACCAATCTCCAGGACTTTGTCATCTTGCAAAACTGAAAATCTATACTCATTAAACAACAACTCCCCATTTCACTCTCACCCCAGTCATTAGCAATGACTGCTCTACTTTCTATTTTTATGAGTTTGACTACTACACTTACCACAGATAAGTGCAATCATAGTGTTTGTCTTTTTGTCCCTGGCTTGTTTAGCTTGGTATAAAATTTTCAAAGTTAATCCATGTTGTAGCATGTCAGAATTTCCTCTGTTTTTAAGGCTAAGTAATAGTCCACAGTGTGTCTGTGTGACATTTTGTTTACTTACCTATCAGTCAGTGGACAACTGAGTTGCTTTCAGCATTTGACTATTGTGAATAATGCTGCTATAAACATGGGTATACAAATATGTCTTCAAAATACTGCTCTGAAATTTTTTGGCTCTATATCCAGAAGTGGAGTTTCTGGTTCATATGGTAATTCTATTTTTAATATTTTTCATAGTGGTTGTACCACCGCAGTGCAAAGCAGTTCCAATTTTCCCACATATTTACAGATACTTGTTATTTTCTGTTTTTTTTTTTCTTTTTTTAAAATGATAGTCACCCTAATGGGTATGAGGTAATACTGTGATTTAGATTTGCACTTTCCTAATAAATAGTGATGTTAAGCTTCTTTTCATATGCTTATTGACTGTTTGTATATATTCTTTGGAGAAATGTCTATTCAAGCCCTTTGTTCATTTTTCTAATTGGGCTTTTGTTGCTGTTGAGTTATAGAAGTTTTTAAATATATTCTGGTTATTAATTCCTTATCAGATATAAGATTTGCAAATTTTCCTCCCATTCTATAGGTTACTTTTCACTGTGTTAATTGTGCCTTCTGATGCACAGAAGTTTTTAATTTTGAACTAGTCCAATTTGTCTATTTTTATTTTTATTGCCTGTGCTTTTGGTACCATATCCAAGAAATCATTGCCAAATCCAATGTCATGAAGCTTTTCTCCTATTTTTTTTTTTTTTAAAGTTTTATAGTTTTAGGTTTTACATTTTGGTCTTTGATTCATGTTGAGTTAATATTTGTATATGGTACAAAGGTAAGGGACCAATTTCTAATTGTGTTTTTTTCCCAGCTGATTAGCCAATTGGCACAATAGAATTTACCGAATAAATGATTCCTTTCCTATCAATTTGAAAGAGTATTTTGTTCATATACCAAATTCTAATGTATATGAATGTACTTCTGGAGGCTCCATTCTATTCCATGGAGCTATTTGTCTGTTCTCGTGCCAGTGCCACATGGACTTATTCAACGTAGGTTAATTTTATATTCTGAGCAAACAGGCAAATTCCTTCTCACTGTTATTCTCATCTGAAATTTTCTTGGTGACTTTTGCATATTCATTCTTCCTGAAAATTTTACTATGAATTTTTAGAATACTCCTCAGCCACCTCATCAATATCTCCCCACCCCACACACCTCCATAAAACTAAACAGCATGGAGATTAAGAGAGAAATGGATTGACTTTTGTAATAGTTTGATATTTCTTTCTATATATGCTCCTCCAGTACTCTATCCCATCTCAGATAGTAACAACTTCATCTTTCTTTATGCTCTGGTCAAAAGACAAAAATAAAAACAAAACCCACACAAACAAACAAACAAAAAAAACCAAAACATACCAAACTTGGAGTCATCTTTGAATGCCTTTCTTCTTTCATTCCCCACATCCAACCCATTAGAAAATTCTATTAGATCCACCCCGAAAAACAGAATTTAACCGTTGCTAACTCCCTCCACTGGGTTCAGGCTTCCCTTATCTTGTCCCTGGATTATTGTGATAGACTCTTAATTGATTGTTCTGCATTTACCCTTCACCCTGCAAAGTCTATTCTCATCACAGGAGACAGAATGATCCTATATTTCTGTGTATTCTCACATTATATATTTCCCTTTCACGAGAAGTGTAAATCAAGTTAACTCAATTTAGAGTTTGCTAAGTGGGATTAACTGGTTCATTAATAGAGAAAGAATTATGAAAATACCTAATATCATAGCTGTACAAAATGAAAAAAAAAAGAATAAAAAGCCGTAGTAAAATTTTATACTGAAAACACCAAAAATTTAGATGTCTTAATAGTGTATTTGTGAAAATTCAATTATCCTTTTCAATATAATCCCTTAGACTGCCTGATGGTTAAAATATGATTCATCATATCCAAGGCTACTTTTGAAAGATCTCTCTGCCAAAAATAGCAGCTCACTTATTTAAAGGTGAGAGCTGCACAGATCGAGTAGTGTAAACAAAGCCTGAATTATGAGCCTCTGCCTCTGCCTCTGCGCAGAACTTGGTATCTAACTCATCTCTTTTACCTAAAGTTCTAGACTTTGTTAAGTGTTCTGGATAAGGCAAAGCTTTTCTTCTTTACTGAAGCCTCAGCATGTTTCTCCTTGATCTATACTATTTGCTTTCTCTTCATGATAAATTGTATCTTACCATGAAAAAATATACTATCTAATATTATCATTTACACTAAATGAGATTTTCTCATAACAAAAAATTATCCTTCGTTTTATAAAGTCATCTTGACCAATGTTACAGTAATTTCTGTTAGCTGACCGTGGTAATATTTAATGTGAAAAGAAATTGAAACTTTCTTCATTTGTTAAAAAAAAGTTAGCCTATGCATATTGCTCTTCTGTGTAAAACTTCCCAATGGTTTCTCATCTCACTTGAAAGGAAAGCTGTTGTATTTAAGAAAGTCTTCATTTCCTTCTTCTCTCCTTTCTACTTACTCCATTCCAGTAACACTGGTCTCCTCACTGATTCTCAAACAGGGCACATATGCTTCTACCTCAGGGCCTTTGTACTTGCTGTTTCCTCTGCCTGAAATGCTTTTCTCCCAGTTAACTGTGTGGCTTCCTCCCTTGCCTTAATTTTTTTGCTCATCTGCATTACTGAGAACTTCCTTGACCCTTCTATCGAAAATTGCTCCCCCATCTCAATATTCCCTGGCCACACTTTCCTGCTTTCTTTTCCTCTACGGCATTCATCATCTTATAAAATTCCACCCAATTTTCATATAACGTTTATTTTCTGTGTTCTTCCACAAGAATATGAGCTTAATGATAGCAGAGGAATTCACTCGCTTTGTTCAGTGATATATCCTCAGTGCCTAAAATATTAATAGTACCTGCTACATATGGGATGCTCAATGAGTAAATCTTAAATGAACCAATGAATTAATATTGAATTTTCCTACCTTGGAATACACACCTAGCACCCCCCCAAAGAGTAGTCTCCCCTCATCCACCAGGGATATATTCCAAGACCTCTGGTAGATGTCTGAAACCACTGGTAGTACTGAGCCTTGTATATACTGTGTTTTTTTTCCCTATACATACATACCTATGTTTAATTTATAAATTAGGCACAATAAGAAGCTAACAATAATAATAATAAAATAGAACAATTATAACAATATGGTATAATAAAAGTTAAATAAATGTGGTCTCTCTTTTTCTCTCAAAATATCTCATTGTAGTATACTCACCTATTTTCAGATCACAGTTAACCGTGTGTAACTGAAACTGTGGGAAGCAAACCTGTAGCAGATAAGGGGGGACTACTATATGCATATATGTATTTTATAGATAATAGATACACACATGTGAATCTTGTTTATCTTTTAATACAGCTTTGTGGTTTTTATCTTTGAGATATCCACAAAATACAAATTCTTTCATTTAATTCTTTATAAGTGAGGTGGACTTACTGTTACAAACAGATGTCCATAATATATTTTTACAGAAAAGAAATTCAAAATGGTAGAATATGACTTCGCCTAAAAAAAAAATGAAAATGTATGCATGCATCTTTATTTCTGAGTAGACTTTCCTCATTCCCCAACTCCCTTACCAGAGATGGGCACAGACTGAAGGTAGGCTAATTGAAGGAAACCTCGGTAATTTAGAGAAGGAGACAGAAGTCCTTTGAGTACAGTGAAGCAAAGAGGTAGTTAATTTTGGTAGGATAAATACCTAATGGTCTTATGAATACTAGAATCTTTGCCTCTTTAACAATGTCCCTGCCTCCCTGCTAGTGTCATCCAGAAGGGAGCCCTGATGACTGATAATCTCTCTTGCTTTGTTATCCTAATTTATTTTATGGTATTGTCTCCCTGATACTCATTAGCAGTATTTTTTCACATCTAACTTGAGGCTAACGTGTAGTCAAGTTTTAGAATCTTTTACATGTGCTCAAAACAATTGCTTTCTTTAGTGCATATATACAAGATTTTATATACATATATGTTTGTTAAATGATACTAGATATTATGTTATTATTACATAATATTCTATATCTTTACTAGTTTTTGGTGTTTGTTAGACCTATCAACTGGAAGGAGTGGATTTTTAAATTTCTTTTTACTTGGATACTCAAACTCAAGAAACAGTGAATTCCCAAAAAATTAAATAGAAAAATATCCACATCTAGGAAGTACCTGGTGGAACTTCAGAACATATAAAATTCTGTATGTCTTGCTCATTTTTCTTGTTTATTATATGTCTTGGTCATTTTTCTTGTTTATGATATGTCTTCTTCCACTGGAATTTTAAGCAGATGGGATATTTTGCCTGTTCTGTTCACTGTGCCATGCCTACCCTCAGCGCAGTATCTGGCACATAGTAAGCGTTCTGTAAATATTTGTTGAGTTATAATTCAACCATTCCCCTCCTTCATTCTGGGTTCAATTTTCTTCTTACTGAAGTTCAACTTCAATCCTTTTAATGAGGGTCTTGAGCGGTAGATTTTCTTAGTCGTCATGATCAGAAGTTTGTATTTTGTCCTTGTTCTTGGATGAAAGTTTAGCTGGATAAAGTTCCTCTATAATGAGTTATTTTTTTTTTTTCTTCAGCAGCTCAAATCAATTATTCATGAATTGTTTTCTGGCCCTCAATGTTGTTATTGAGAATTCAGCTGTCAGTCTGATATTCTTTGGAAGATAACCATTCTCTTCTCTCTGGGAATTTTTTTTGTTTAATGAAACATTTTTATTTTGAGATAATTGTGGATTCATAAGCAGTTGGAAAAAATAATATAGAGAGAGTTGTTGTAGCCTTTGCTCAAGTTATCTCAATGGTAACATCTTGCAAAACTATAGTGCAGTATCACAACCAGGATATTGACGCTCACACAATGAAGATACAGAGCACTGTTCCCCCTACAAGGGTCCCTCTTGCTGCCCTTTTACACCTATTCCCCCCCCCCACTGAACCCCCTCCTTAACCCCTGGCAACCACTAGTCTGTTCTCCAACCCTATAATTTTGTCATTTCAAAATGTTATGTGTGTGTGTGTGTGTGTGTGTATAAATGTTATATAAATGGAACTAAGAGATTGAATATACAAATTGAGACAACAAATATACAAACTGACCATGATGATACAATTCTGACCCACAACCTCCGCAGCAGCCAGTCCAGGAAACCAAACCACAGCCTCTGCAGATTTTGGCCCAGAATAGTCAGGACTCGGTCAATAACAGTTTCCCTATTTTTTGCCCTTCCTTCCAACTTAGGACCAACCAGAGAGAACAAAATGCTCCCCAAGCCAACCATGTAAGAGGTTTCGCTTCTAGCTCCTTCTTATCTTTATTATCTTTTCCCCTTCTCCCTGCTTTGGGATCATTTTGCTCTTCATTTTCCAGGTTCTTGAGATACGAGCTTAGATTATCGATTGGAAATTTTTTTGTCTTTTTTCTACTGCACCAATTTAGGACTATATATTTGCCTTTCATCTTCAGCCATGTCTCACAAATTTTGATATGCTGTATTTTCATTTTCATTCAGTTCAATATATTTATTTCCCTTGAGACTTTGTCTTCGACCCATTAATTGTTTAAGTGTGTTATTTAGTTACTAAGTATTTGGAGGTTTTCCTGTTACCCTTCTTTTATTGATTTCTACAATAGTTTGACTCCATTGTGGTCAGAGAACACCTTCCATATGATTTTCATTCTTAAATAAAATTTGATGAGATTTGATTTATGGCCCAGGATTTAGATTAGGTCTCACAGGCACTTGAAAAGAATGTGTATTCTGCTGTCATTGGGCATAGGGTTCTATAAATGGCAATTTGGTCCTACTGGTTGATGGTGTAATTGCATTCTTCTATACCCTTCCATGCCTTCCATATCCTTCCTTACCTTCTGTCTAGTCATTCTATCAATTGTTAAACAGGAGTTGTTGAAGTCTCCAAATACAATTGTAGATTGTTTATTTCTCCTTTCAATTATATCAGTTTTACCTAACATTATATTTTGTAGCTGTTTTGTGATGTATATACACTTAAGATTGTTATTTCCTTTTGGTGAGTGCATCCTTTTATCATTATAGAATATCCCTCTCTGTTTCTTATAATTTTCTCTGCTTTGAAGTCACTTTAATGGATGTTAATGTAGCCACTTCTGCTTTCTTCTGATTGTTTGCATAATATGTTTTCTTTTCCATATTTTTACTTTTACCTTACCCATATTCTTATATTTGAACTGAGTTTCCTATAGACAACATATAGTTGGAACATGTTTTCTTAATTAACTCTGCCAAAAACTGTTAAAACTAGTAAGTTAATATAGTAGAGTTACAGTATACAAAATTGACATAAAGATCAGTAGCACTTCTATATAAAAATAACAAGGAATACAAAAAGAAAACAGGAGAATAGGAAAAGGTGGAGCCAGGTGGCAGAATAGAACCCTCTAGCAATCATCCCCCTCAAGGAATATCAACTTGATCAACTACCTGTACAAGAAAACACCTACATAAGAGCTAAAGAAATCAGGTGAGAGATTGCAGTACCAGTTTTGAGCATAACAACAAGAAAAGATGCATTGAAGAGGGTAGGAGGAATAGTCTCAAATTGCCTCGAATCAGCTTGGGGGAGGGAGAGGAAAGTGTGTGTGGAACTTTGGCTTGGAACTCAGTTCCAACCCCACCACAGTAAAACATGGGACCAAGCAGAACCCTGTGGCCTTGACTCCAGGTTGAGGCCCACAAAAGGAATATTTAGATTTGCTCTTGGCTAGAAGGGAATCTGCTGCCACAATGGGAAGAAACTGAGCCCTGGCCCACTTTACCACTGCCTGACTAAAGTGGCCTTGGGCTCTGAATAAATTTCAGTGTCAGGCAGGCCATGGTAACCATGGTTCTTGGACGAATCCCAGTGCTGTGCTAGTCTGGGAGGCTGTGGGCTTCAGGTGCAACTCAGTGTGACATCAGCTGCAGCAGCCATGGGAGGGCTTGTATCTCCCCTCCCCAAACTCCAGGCAGAGCAGCACAGAGAGAGACTCCTTTAGCTCAGGGGGGGAGGGAAGAGAGCAGGATCCTTTGCCTAGAAACCTAGTACCAGCCCTGCCACACTGAAACACAGCAACAGGCAAAGCCCTGCAACTCCTGATTCTGGGTCAGTGCTCTCAAAAGGTGATTCTGAACACCCTGGGCCAGAATGGAATTTTCTGCTTCCGTGTGACGAACCCAGGTTCTGGCCAGCTTTATCAGCAGCTGACTAAAGTGGCTTTTGGCACTGAATGTCAGTGGCAGTCAGGCAATTGCAGATGTGGGCGCTGGGCAAGCCCTAGTGGTGTGCTGGTCTGGGAGGCCATGGGCTTACAGTGTGACCAACCATGGTGCCAGCTGCAGCAGCCATGGGAATGCTCACATCACCCCTCCCCTGACTTCAAGAAGTACAGCATGAAAAGAGACTCTTTCTGCTTGGGGGAAAGAGAAAGAAGTGAGCTAGTGACCTTACCAAGTCCATCAGGGCTGAGGACCTAGGAATCTGAGAGTGAGTCACAGGACCCCTAGGCTTAAGGTGCCTTCTAATGCTGAAATGGTTGCAGTGACCACAGGCCTTGGGAACTCAATAGTCATTCATTCCCTTTCAATTCCTGGAAGGCCTGCTGAAGAAGGATGGGTACAAATAAGGATAGATTGTGAAGACTAAAATAAGTACCTAATTCTTTCATACTGAGGCATCCACAAATGTCCACAAGCATCAAGGACATTCTTAGAATTATGACCTCACAAATGGACTGAATAAGGTGCCAATGACTGTCCCTGGAGAGACAGAGAGATGTGACCTCTCAGACGGGAAATTTAAAATAGCTATTACAAAGAAGCTTGACAAACTTCAGAGAAGCAGTTCTGAAATTTACCAGGGAAATTTCACAAAGAGACTGAAAGGATGATAATTTTAAAACCAGAGATTCTGGAGCTAAAAAATACAATGTACAAATTTAAAAAGTGCATTAAAGGATCTCAATAGCAGAATTGATCAAGCAGAAGAAATAAGTAAGCTCAAAGTCAGGCTATTTGAAAATACATAGAGGAGGAAAAAAAAGTATGAAAAGAAACAAAGAACATTTATGAGATCTATGGAATAGCATCAGACGAGCAAATATAAGAGTCATTGGCCTTAACATGGTAGTAAGGTAGTAATAATTCTGATTCTTCATTAGGCTTTCTATGATACACCCCAAATAGGGAGAAGGATGCTTCATCACTGCCAGGTGGGGGAAGAAACCCAGGATCCTCATGTGGTTTCCACTGATACTTCATGGCAGCAGGCTCTCACTACAACATAGCTGGGATAAAGTCCTGGCTTCCTACTTGGAATTCTCTGGCCTTACACCAGTGGGATATTGAGATACTTCATTACAGACTCTTAGGGGTAAAGGCCTAGGCTGTCTGCTAGGCCTTTGCTGGCAGGGGTGCTATGGTAGCTAATATGTTACTTTAAGGTAAGACCAATAAAAGGTGTGGCCTCTCTGTCTTCAGTGAACACCTTAATTCTTTATTCTTGTGATGGAAAAATCTAATGAGAAATAGGCAGAGTAGGAGCTTTAGAATACCAGTTTGTGTGAATTGCTACTGTGTGATCTTGAGAAGACCTTTTTCCTTTCCAAACCTCAACTTTATCATTTAAAAATATGAGGATAGTAATAATGACCTTATAGCAGGACTGTTAGGAGGCTTTAGACAGGTAGTATGTGCAAAGCTCCAAGCTCATAGCAGGAGTTCACTAAATGATACTTGCTATCATCATCATTATAACTGTCATCATTGTCATTGTCACAGTAACTAGAAACATCCAGCATATTTTTTTATGCTTGTAAGTCACATATAAACCAGATTCTGGCTCCCTATGATAGGATACTGAGAAATGGTTAGTAGCTGTCCTCTATGGATCCAGAGCTATCATTTAAGCCAGGAGGCAGGAACAAGCCCCAGAGCTGTGCACGACCTGCAGAAAACTGCCTCTCATTAAAAGCTCTGTGTTTTCCCTCTGGGTATAAGCTCACTTCAGGAATAGCTGAGCAGGTTGTAGGGTCTTGAGGTCAAGGCAGATAGTCACAAAATATTTTCCAGCCACTTGGTTCTTAGTCTTCTCTGTCCCAGCTGGGCCAGATAGGCAGGTGACAGGGCAACTGTCCATTTCAACAACTCAGCACAGCTCAGGGCAGACTTGTCATGCACCGTGTGTTGCTGAAGCCAAGCAACAACCTGGCGAGAAAAGTGAGGGCATTTTACAGGAGCATGGGGACGAGGGTGAAGGCTCAGGGAGGTAATAACTTGCCTAATCAAGCCAATATGTGGCTGAGTCAGGCAGGAACTTAGTCATTCAACACATATTTGGTAGGTACCATCTTAGTTTGGGTTCCTCCAGTAGTGAACCTTGAGTCAAGGATCTAATCAAGAGTGGTTTTTTGGGAGATGATCCCGGGAAACCTTGTTAGGGGAGTAGTATGTGAGAAGGGGAGGGGAGGAAACCAGTGAAGAATGCATTGTCAAGCAATTTAGTTCTGGGGGCTACTGAAGCTTAAGTCTCCTGTAGAACATATAACTCAGCATTATCCTACCTTAGAGGCGAGACAGCTATTACCATATTTATCTACCAAACCTCACAGTCCTTGGTTGAGGTTGCTGCTGGGAGTATTAATTCCCTGGTGCCTGAGACTCTTTGCCTGTGGGGTCTCTCTGCCCAGACTTCAGGTGCTGATGTTTGGCAGCCAGGCAGGTATGCACGCGGATGGCGAGTGGTACGGCTATGTGCAGGGCATTTACTGCAATATAGTACATATCCAGCACTGTGCCAACTGCAAGAGATGCAGAGGTGGTTAAGAGAGACATAATTCATGTTCTTGTGGATTTTATTCTTTAATAGGAAAGACCTACTAAGGAAGCAGCATTAATAATAGAGTGTGATAACAGCTGTGATGATGGAAGTAAAGAAAGCTTGGGAACACAAACAGGAGGGGCCTCCAACCCAAGACTATGGAGAGAGACAGAGGAGACTTCCCATAGGCAGTGGTATCTCAGTGATTTAAGCTGCCACTGTCCTGCCTCAGAGGTTTCCACAATCCTATTCTTTTTGTACAGAATACTGTATTCTCCATCTTCCTCTGAGTGTCTCATACATATTCTTCCATGTCTTAGATTATATGTCACTTCTTCAGAGAGAGTTTTCTGAATCTTCACAATGGGTTTTACTTCCCAGCTCTATGTTTCCATGGTAATCAGTATTCATATTAAAATGAAACAGGAGTAGTGCCTGCCTTTTTCACTGTCAGATCTTCAGTACTTTCCCAGTTTCTGATATATAGTAATAGTCAATCATTTGTTGAATGAAGGCATAAATGATCTGTCTGTAGAAAAAGCTACATTCTCTGTTGAGGCTGGGGGCACAGGAAGTATATACTGTAATTGGGGGTGTAACCATTGACAGGCTCTACCTTTTAAGAGCTGATTTTCTAAGGCTGAATATGCAGGTTTAAATTCAGAAATGACATGGGCATTTCCAAGTTCATTGAAGCAAATAGTGATATGTTTCCAAAAAGTATAAAAGGAATAAAGGTTGTCTTTGGTATCCCACCTATCTACCTTCCCACAAGTTAAACTCCATATTGCCTGCATAGCTGCTATATCACCAACTTCTAAGGACTCAGAGGAAAATACTATGTAGTTTCCATGCTGATGAGCAAGACTGTGAATTCCATAAGACAAAAGACATAAAACATTCTCAAGGTGATAGAACTGAGGCCAGTCCAGAGGAAATGTCAGCAAGCATGAGCAAAACACAAGGCAGGCAGGCACACAAGAGAGCAAGATTTCTCCTTCTGGGCTTTCTAGACATGACAGGAAGAATTTGTTATTATTAAATGTACTAGAACTGCCCTGAGCTCTTAAAATCAGCGATATAAATTGTAAAATATATGCTACGTTTCAATTTGTTCTGAGGCAGGATTCAAATCTCAACTTGTTAATCATGATAAAAAATGAAAACATTCAATGACAATTTTAGTGTGTGCTTGGGCAGGAATAACTGGAATCCTGGAATTAGGCGAAACAGCCACTGTTACCTTCAGTTATATTTCAGGACCAAGGACAGCAGGATGTGTGTATGGGTGTAGGTATGCTTATGTATTCATAAGCATATCCTCATATGAATATTAGTTAAGCTAAACCCATGACAGGTTCACGAGTAAAAATGCTCTCAGGTCATCAAAGAGAGAGAAGAACCAATTCTGACAGACTGAGGGAAACCTTCATAGAGGAGAATTTGAGCTTGGCTTTCAGTGATGGGGAGAATTTTGACTTTAAGAATAAAGTATTTAACTATTATTTTAGTTATGGGGTGTGGTTTAAGTAAAAATGGAATGTGAAAGTATAGGATATGTTCAGGAACTTCTAAGTCATTTGCTCTGGCCAGGATATAGTTTGCATGGAAGAAAGTATAAGGAAATAAAAGTGAAAAAAGCAAGTTGGATTTAGGGAAATGGAGCAACTTGAGATCCATACTGAGAAGATGTGGCTGTTATCCCATTGGTACTAGGCAGCTCCTAAAGACCCCTAAACAGGAGTGTGGTCCGATTGTAGAGAATGCTGGTGGCGGTGTGGAAGACTGCTTTCCGTAGAGGCAGAAAAATGAATTAGGAGGCTTCAGCGACAGTGACAAAGAAGGTCTGGACCTCAGCAGTGCCAGGGGTAACAGAAAGGAGGGCTTTGCTGATAAGGTGCGGTGACTGGGTGAGGACAATAAGCAGAAGGCAACCCTGGAGGTCCAGTTTAGGGACAAGTGGATGGTGTCGTTAACAGCAAGAGAACTCAGGAAGGATCTTCTCTCCATCCCATTGTCATTATCTCCTCACTTTACTTCCCACAAGGCCTCAAACTTCTGGACCCTCCCACATTCCCAGACCTTCTCTGCTTCCAGGGCTCTAGAACTTGGTAGTGTCCACCCCCACCCCCTGCTCTCTAGGCAGACTGGCTTCATGACCTTGGGAAGAATCTCTTAGCCTCTATGACCTTCCATTTCCACCTTTTAAAATTAGAAGGCTGAAACACAGGATTGTACCCACCTCTAAAGTTCTAGATTTTTCCAATATACTTCTGCCAAGACCACACACCCTCAGTTGTTAAACATTCAGAGCATCCTCATCTTCGCAGCCAGTACTGGTATTTAAACCAGGCATGATTCATCATGAAGAAACCCAGCTGCAATGGTGGGGTTTCAAGGAGCAGCTGTGGAGGTCGGTAGTTTGAAGGGTAACTGGGACTCAGAGGAGCCTTCTGGTTCTCAGGCCCCTTCCTATCGCCACTGTCTACTCTGACTCCTGGTAAAGACACTTGTGTCTACCAGCAGCAGCCACAGATGACTCTGTAGGAATGAGGGCATCCAACTTGGCCATTGGCTCAGGGCACTGAGCCCTCCAGAGAGGCACACAAGCATGAGATGTGGCCTGTCCCCTGTGCCTTAAACTTTCTTGACAACTCCATGTCAAGCCCCCTTTTGAATTAAAATGGGGTTCTTAAAGTGTGGATCCTAGACCAGGAACATCAGCATCACCTGGAAACTCATAAGAAATGGAAATTCTTAGACCCTACCTGGATCTACTAAACTCTGGGGGTGAGGCCCAGCCTGTCCCTTAAAAAAAAAAATAAATAAAAGCCCTGCAGGTGATTTTGATGCATACAACAATTTGAAAACCAATAAATTAAAATATGGAGTAATAAAACGAAAAATACATTACTACTCCTCAATAATACATGAATATATTCATTATTTGGAGCTGAAAGCAGACTCAGAAATAAAACGTGGCAACATTTTTAGAATGGATGGAATTTAATTTTTGTGAATAGAGTAGAGACTTTCATGTAACCTGGCAATATCTCTATGGACAAAGGAAGAAAGAAATTACCCAGGAGGCTTAGGTATAAAAAATTCAGGTAATTAAGGCAAATATAAGTGGTCGGTTTTTATTTGCATCCTCTAAATGCACCGGTTCCAAGACATACTCTCTTTTTAAAAGCTATGTAACCTTTGATTTAAACGAAATCGAAACTGAAACCCCAAATGTAAGACAGATAATTGGGTTGTACTCTAGGTAATTGTAGGGGGTGCAGATCTCTGCCTCTGACGACTCCTTCTTCAGTGGCCAGGAGAGCTCCGGGCAAGGCCCATTACTGCAGAAAATAGCTTTAATTCCCCCTTCACTTTGCATGCCCCATGCACAGGCCTCAGGGAAAGTCTATCATATTCCTGGGACTGGCATTTTAATTAACCATAAAGAGAAAATTTGTTTTTGTTGTGATCATGTTTTTCCCCAAAGACTAAGAAGGGAGAAGGGAGAAGGGAGAAGGGAGGTGAACTTCACTTAGCAGCGGTCCTCCCAGGGAGGAGGTGGGTGCAACTGAAATGCAGATGCTTCGATCATCTTTGCAGCTGCAAGACTGGACCCCCTGCCCAGGAACGTGCTCTTAGTAAATACACTTAATTAAGCACCAAAATCTAGGAAGCCTATTAAATTGCCAACCCAGGACGTGGGAGTGACTCAGTCTGTGTCTGCCACCTTGTTCTGTTCTGCATGGGCAGATGTGGCCGAACACATGGGCTTCATTGCCACAAGGCTTTTCCTGAAAAGAAAAGCCCACCTGTATTTGCATTCATACTTGCAGCCTTCTAGAAAAACAGAAACCTGACTCACCAGCTGTTCAGTTTTCTCAGAACTCTGTAAATCCAGTTTCCTCTGGAAAACATCCAGTGTCCTAGAAATATTACCCAAGAAGGGGTTTCGGGCACCTTCTAGTCCCATGGTTTTTGAGCTATTTTTCTTTTACTAAATTCTTCCTTCAAAATCAATATTGCCCAGAAATAGATGAAAATGATTTTATTTCACTTACCTCTTCCCTCCCATTTCCCCCAATCATCCACTGATCCTAAAGGGATTCAGTGAAGCCTAGTTTAAAAACCACTAGTAACAGTATTTAAAAAGACGGACACCCAAAAAGTAAAAAGCTTTTTCAAAGGTAACAGGGCTAGAAAGTGTCTGAGCCTGGATTCAAAAATCTATCTCTGGTTCTGAGGTCTCTCTCATGCAATCCATCAAGCCCAGAAAATTGTTTACTCGGCTGGCTTAGTTTCTAGGTGCTTATTCATTTTTTTCTTTGAGCAAATGTTTATTAAATACCTTCTCTGTTCGGGCACTAGTTAGCAGCTGTGGACTCAGTGATAAGCAAAAGAAGAGGGGGCTAATGTCATCACAATTTATA
This sequence comes from Mirza zaza, assembly GCA_008750895.1. NCBI lineage: Eukaryota > Metazoa > Chordata > Mammalia > Primates > Cheirogaleidae > Mirza > Mirza zaza. The sequence goes on from VSMD01107182.1 coordinate 31,979, forward strand.
TTGCAGGATAAATATATCGATTAAATGGTCACACAAATAAATGTAAAATGTAGACGATGATAACAAGGAAGGTGATAAGGATGGTGTCGACTTTATGATTTGTGGACAGTGACAGTGAATATTGGATGCAATTCCAGGTCTGGATCCTCCCACGTTAGCCAGCCCGGGGGTTTTCAGCCCCGGATGCACATTGCAATCTTGCAGGAGTGGGCAAAACAAATACCAGTACTCACGCCCTATTCCCAGAGATCCTGATTTACTTGGCTAGAGGGAGATCTTGGTATTTGTGCTTTGCCCAAGCTCCTCAGGTGATTCTAACATGCCACCAAGATTGGAAACCACTGCTGTTAGCAATCCCCCTCAGAGAACCTCGTGTGGTTCCTCCTCTGTTTGATTGTGTGTCACCATAAAAAGAGAACACCATGATTTTCAGAAGCAAAAATGACTCATGTCCCAGAAAGAAACACATTCCCGGGAAATCCTGATAAATACAGCATAGATTAGATTAGGAAAGAGTCAACCACACCTGGTCAGTAGAATGGGGAGAGCAGTGCAGAATAGGAAGGACCCCAAACTCACAGAGAAGTCCTAAACTGTGGCACCAAAAAGTCCCTTCCCCAAGGGTCAAGTGAAAGCATTGTAGCAGACCAATAGTTCTCAAACTTGACCTTACATCAGCATCACCCAGAGGCCTGGTTTAAATACAGATTGCTGGGCTCCACCCTCCGCCTCTGATTGGCTAAAGTCTGGGATAGGGCCCAAATACCTGCATTCCCAAAAAGTTTCCAGGTGCTGCTGGTGTTGCCGATTCAACACCAAGACCGGCATGAAGGTCCCGTTAACAGAGAGGGAGCCCAAGAGGATTCTATTCTTCAAGACAGGGATCCGGTTTTTATTTAAATGTTGACATTTTATTCATCATAAACATTTACATTAGTTTTGATTTTTCTAAATATTGCATTGAAATATTGTTTATCTTGATTGCTCGGCTTTTTTGGCACCCCTTTAAATTTTGTACTTAAGATGAGTGCCTCATTCACTTGCTTCTAATCCCCTGGCTGGGGCCACACACTGACACTGTACCGAGTGGTTTCTAATAGCTGTTTGAGTTCTAAAGTTTCATTAAACAGAGAGGCAGTAGGATAGAGGTGAAAAGAATGAGCTCTTGGAGGCTTCTTCATGCCTGTGTAAATGTCCTCTGCCATCTGCAAGCTGTGCAGCCTTGGGGGAGTTGCTAAACCTCTCTGGGCCTTTGTTTTACTTTTTCCATGAAGCGAAGATAATACAGATCACACAGGTTTATAGTAATTGGTTGAGATAACAACCATGAAGCACATAGTGTGGGCTGAATACTTTCAGCAGTCACCATCATCCATAAATCCTCCTCAGTTTAATCATGTCCTGAGAGTTTTCTCTCCTGATTAGGTTCACTCTGATTTCTTTGAGACCTAAGAGGAAACTTTCTTCTTCTTCTTTTTTTTTTTTTTCAAAGCTGCATACTGTTTGTCAAACAGTCAGGCAGCTTCTTGTTTTTCCTGATTTTCCAATTTGTCCCTTGGGGGTTTGCATTTTCTTTATTCCGGAGAGATAGTCTATGAGGACAGTATAATGAAATGCAGCACCTTAAACGAAAGTCTTTAGAAAAAGCAAGAGAAACCTTTTGCATCAATACTCATTATTTATTGAGCATCAATGAAATAAATGGCCAGTATCTCCCTGAGGCCAAGAATCACTCCTGTTTATGTTGTGGGGCATAAATATTTGTAGTAAGAGGAGAATGACATTCGCTGGATCTTGAGAAGGAAGGCACGGTTTCCATAAATGTCATAAATAGTTGTCAAATTGTGCCATAAATTAGTGGTCCCAATTTACAGACTTTTGGCCAGGGCTCTAGTTTCTTTAGAGAGCCATGTGAGATGAAGGGAGAGGTTTTCCGAGGGAGAAACCCAGGCCTCTCCGTGTCTACGCTGATGCCTTCGCTCCGGTGTCTCTACTATCTTTCCTCACACCTGCCACTCTTCACCATCTGTCCTAACCAAATAGGACTGTCCACGTTTGTCAGCCTACTATGTGAACCCTCTCCTTCCTGCATAGATCAAGCTGTTTTCCACATGCAATGGCTTTCCATGCTTCTCCATATTAAAATCCTGTTCATGCTTTGGGATCTCAAGAGTCACCTCCTCTAAGAAGCCTTCCCCAACCCCCGCACTTCACGTCCCCATGATTGTTCCTGGAGAGCCAACCTCTGTTAAAGCACACCTCAGCAGCTGGAGGGTTTTCTGTTCCCACACATCACCCTTGCTAAGTCGTTGATCCACCATGGATAGAGCTCAACTCTAGTTTCTGTTTTGTTGATTGTCAATCTTTACTGAGCAGCCAAAGTAACAGAACCCTAGGTTCTGGTCAGAGAACTTGATCTTTTCTGTCACTGAATTCTTATCAAAAGCATTGGTGCAGGAAGAAATATTCATGAGTCATTTTGATCCCACTATTTGGGCCTCTTTCCTGGTCTATGCATTAGTGGTGTGCCATCTGTCTGAACTAAGAAATACTACAAAAATGATCTGTATATATCCCATTGCTACATTATTGTTAGAAAGCACTAGAGAAATTGTTCTCATGATCGAAGACCAAGAAAAGATGTACCATTTCTAAGTAACTGGTGAGCTTTCATCTTGTTGATAGCAGTGACTCCTGTCCTGGCCTGGCTGGGAGAAAGCTCTGAATAAACATTGAACAGAGTATTTTGATGTACATTTTTTATACTGATCCCCATTCCTGGCTTCCTATTATTTTCCTACCTTTATTTTAGTCTCACCTCCATTTAATTTTTTTTCCCTTTTTGCTTATATATTTCTGTAAGATGCTTCAAATACTTGTATAAAAGAGGTGAGGGATAGATCTTTAAATAATTCATATTTCCTTGAAGACAGACAATGTATCCTATTTGTTTTGAATTTCTAATGCTTTTTCTAGAGCTTGACACATTTATGCATTTTTAAAGGGGAAAAGGGAAAAGATAATGGAGGGAAGAAAAATTAAAGTTGGTGGTAGAGGTATCAATATCCTAGCTTTATATCTAGATGAATGATGGAAAAAACTCAAGACATTTTTTAGGATATGCAAGCTATGCCAAATATTTTAGAATATCTGTAAACCTAAAGATATTGCTTCACATGTTTCCAATTAATTTTAGTATTGCAAAGATGATTTTCTAGGTAATATCCAGACATTTGGCATATGTAGGCATGGCTGCCAATTTAATAACTATGCCAAATGAGAAATTATTGTTAAAGCAACTATTCTCTAACTTTCTTAGGCACATTTATATATTTTTGGGGCTCGAGATATTGGACCTAGAGATAATTTATGCATTTTTATAGTCAGTATAGCCAACCTAACACGGAAGTGTTGTAAGTATAAAATGAGATGAGAAAGCACTTCGCAAAGTTTAAAGACTTAATCGAAAGCAATGTGATGTGTACATATTCATAAATACACATTTTACAAGGGCATTCATTTACCTGTCAGAAGGAACTTTCAATTTTTGTAGCCTAATATAAAAGGGCTATAAATGCAGGGTATAAACAGCATACACCAACAAACATAAACCCAGCAATACGTAAAAACAAGTGACAATCACGATTGAGTACATGCATTGTTTGTAGTCATCTGGACTCTTCTATTTCTGTCACACTCCACATCCAGCTGGTCAGCACACCTGGACTCTACCAAGGGACTCTGCAGCTGGCCTCCTGGACTGAGCCACCATCTTCCATAACCACAGTGGCCTTGTGACTAGTCTCCCTGCTTGTTGCTCTTGTCCCATTCAGACCTTCTCCACACAGAAGCCAGGGTTTTTGAAGCCAGATAATTTTTGAATTGTCTGTCCTCCAACTAAAAGAGTTCCACGAGGACAGGGATTTTTATTGTCTGTTTTGGTCACTAATGTCGCCCAGCACATAAAACAGTGCCTGACACGTAGAATGAACTTAATGTTTGTCAAATCAATGCTTAAACCATCTTCATATCCTCCTTTCTCCAATTTTACTAAGCTGTGGTAATCTTATATCATTGCTCTGTTCTATTATAAAATTCTCATTGCCTTTTTATAACTCCAGAAGGAAGTTCACGTTGCTCAGTTGGAACGACGTGAACCTCCTACTATCATTTCAGTTTGCTTTCTTACTATTCTTTTGCTTCATCCAAACTGCTCTCCCTTGCTTTGCATTATGTATGCTGTACACTTTCCCACCCCTATGTCTATATTTAAGCCATTCCTCTGTCTAGAATGCCCTTTTCTTGCCTCCCTAAAGGTCCAAATTTTACTCATATTTCAATAGCTAAATCAAATGCCATCTCCTTCATAGAGCCTTCTCTGATTCCTCCAGGAGAAAAGTCATCTGTCTGTATCTTCTCTGAGTCTTCCTATTTGCTGCGTCTTATATCACTGTATTGCAGAAAGCATAGCAGAGGGATAAGCATAACATTATACACCTCCAGAGTGTGACCTTCTGCATGCTTTTATAACTCTCTCAGTCTTGGTTCTCTCAACATAAATTGGGCTGCTGATAGCTCATTTATAGTAATGATTATAAGGTTAAATGAGATAATGCTTATTTATTTACCGTATGATTATAAGGTTAAAGGTCTGATTTTCTCAATACATGTTAACTATCATCGCTTCCTTGAATTATAATTATGCTATTTCGTGCTAAACTGTAAGTTTCTTAAAAACAGAATAAATGTCTAATTTACCTCTACACACACTCAGGTACTCAGTGAATATTTGTTGAATACATTTGAGAATCAAGATCATGACTTTGTCCTTGAAGTTAAAGCAAAATTACCTGCTAAAAAGTTGATGGCATGTTTTATTTGTTTTGTTTTGTTTTTTTTGGGCAATCATCTTTTAGCAAATAAATCCATTTCTATATGACTTTGTTTTACTTCTCAGCTGTTCTTACCATAGAATTAGAAGCTATCTAGCATTAGGCTTTCTTATTATATTTCCTAGTATACAAAAAGGACTCATCAGTTAAGAAAATATCTGCCTAAACTATTCTAAAATAAGGCTGAGAATGCATAAGGGAAAGGAAGAAAATAAAAGAGTAATAATAAAGTTCAAAAAGGTATGGCTTTTGCCATCGAGACAAAAGTCACATAGACAGGCACATTGTAGACTCAAAATACGGAGTAAGGGATGGGGTAGGAGCAAGCCCAGGGCACTATGGGAACACAGAGGTAGTGTAGTCAGTCCTTTTGTCTTATCTGGGAAATATTTCCTAGAGAAAATGCCAGCTAAGCTAAACTATTAGAGATAAGTGAAAATTAGTCCAAAGAAGATGAGAAGAATGGACATTCTATCCAGGCAGACAACATGTCGTAAACAAAGGCAAGAAGGCATGAAGTAGCATGATACATGCTGGATTTCACAAGCATTTAGGCATGTACAGTGTTTATTCCAGAGCAAGTAGTAGGAAAATACAAAGCTGGAGAGAGAGTTTTCAACCAAGTCACAGAATATCCTCAGTGTCATGCTCTAGAGCTTTATTTTGCAAGTAAAAGGGAAACTTGAAAGATTTTAAGTGGGGAAGGGAAACGATCAGATTTATGTTAGAGAGTGATGACTCTGGCTAAGTAGGGGTAGAGGTATTTACCCAGGGAAAATGACATCCAGGTCAGGAGGCTATTAAAAAACTCCAAGGTACAGAAATGGATTGCTCAAAGCAGAGAAGGTGGGTGATGGGAGAGGGTTGGAGTCAAGAACTGTGAGCAACAAAGTCAGTGGGATTTGGGGACTGGTGTATGAACTGGCTTGGAGGAAGGAGGAAGCTGGGTTTCTATTTAGATGAGTGAGCAGAAGGTGATGCTAATACTGAGATAGGACATTGGTGTTGAGAGGCAACAGCGTACAGGCTGGACATGTGAGAGGGAGATGATGAGTTTAGTTTTAGTCACACTGGATTATCAGTACTCAGAGTATTAACCTTAGGGGAGGGAGAGATCTGAGCTGGAGATAACATTTGGTATCCTTAAAATACAGGGTGGTTAAAAACCCGACGTGTGTAAACTGACTCAAGGATAAAGTTTATGTAGAAACCAGAATTTTGGTGAACAGGGCATTTAAAGCAGAGAAGGAGGAGCCCACAAACGAAGCATATTAGGAATGTGCAGAGAAAGAGAAGAGGAAAACAACATGAAAATGAATCTTTTGAAGCTAAGGGAGTAGAGGATTTCAGGAAGGAGGGATTGATCAACACTGTCAAATGCAGCTGCAATGTAAAGTAAGATATGAATTAAAAAGTGTTTCTTAGATTTGGCAAAAGGCATTTTAAATTAGGTTTAGAGCAAGAAGGAAAACAAGATAGGCTTAAGCCTGCTGCTTGGAAAAGATGATGTCATGTTAACAGATGACAGTGAGAAAGAGGCCTACAGCATTTCTGTTGCTTGTCTACCCTGTCAAGAAGAAGGATCTTTAAATTGGAAAGGTAGAGCAGTGTCTTTAAGAGGCAATTAAAGCTCAAAATAAGTTAGAAGATGATAAAAACAGGACCACAGAGTTTTGCCTACAGGGGATCTTCTAGGCCCTGATGAATTATATTCTAGAACACTCATGCACACACAAACACACACACACTTCGGTCAGAAAGCTTCAAGCATTCATAGATAAGAATATCAAAGATGCTAGAAGCTGGAAGCTAACAAAAAGAAAGAGGACCTCAGAGAAATTGTGCTCAAATATATGAAGAGCTATTATGTAGCATAAGACAGAGTAAATTTATTTCGTGTGACATCAAAAGGCAGAACTCAAATCAGAATGTGGAAGTTGCAAAAGCACAAATTACAGCTGGAAACAATTTTCCATCATCCAGTCATGACATAGGCCACTTCAAAAGGCAGTGATGTCCTGTCTTGGAGGTATTCGAGCTGAGGTTGATGGCCATCTGTCAGGAGGGAGGATTGGACTCAATTTGGAATGGTTGAGACCCAGTATTAACCTCCCTTGAAAAGACAACACTTTTTTGGAAACAGAACTTTTTCTTACTGAGCTTAGAAAATAAAATATATTTGCCATCCCTGGATTATGTGACTATTACTTCTAAGATCACTTCTAAATAGGGAACTTCATTTACCTAGACCAGGGGTCCTCAAACTTTTAAAACAGGGGGCCAGTTCACTGTCCCTCAGACTATTGGAGGGCCATTGGAGAGTGTGGTTCACATTCCACACATGTGCACTGTGGGCCCAGGACGAGTCGGCTGCTAAGCAGGACACGCAGCGTTGGCAAAAACACCCATGTGGCCCGCAGGCCGTAGTTTGAGGACGCCTGATCTAGACTCTAGAAACTACAGTAAATGTGGAAATGATGGAAAAAAATTCCCTGCTGAGTTAACTAAATCATTTGGAGCCTGGAGAGGACTAGAACAGAGTGTGAGTTGGTCTTGTATTAGTTTCATTAGTCATGAGACCCTCTGCAGGAGAATCGGGGTTGTGGGTTGAATTAGGCAGTGTTCCATGCTGGCTTTACACGACCAGGTTTATGAACAATTATTTAGTTATGTCCTTGTGGTGCCAGACACAATGCTAGGTACAGCTACTGTGGAGAAAATATGTCAAGACAGACACTAGGCACACTGAGAACAGAAGGCGATGGTGTTATAAAAGACTTTTTATCATCTCCCTCTTGGCCAGTTAAAATGAATTAGAGTGATCAAAGGCATTAGCATTGAGTTCTTGCTTTGGATAGTGCAGCCTACAAATCAAATGCTGCTCCCTGTTTATTATTGCAAGATCATAATTCACAAAGGAAGGTTCAAAGAGGTCAGTATTTATGACTACCCAGAGTGTTTCATTTGCAAAAATTATAAATGGAAAATCTGGCGCTTAGTTAGAAATGTAAATCTTCTGATACATAAATTTGCCCCATTGATTTTTATGTATTTCTTAAACTGTGCCCTGCTGCTTTCAATATTGTTTTGGAACAGATTGACCATAAATATTTAAATAAATGCTGTTCAACAATCAAAGCTACTGAAAACAGTAGCTGTCTGAAGATACGACTGTGATCTGCTGAGGTCAAGGGAAGCTAAAATAGAAAAGATTCAGAGTAAATTATTACTTGGTAATTATCCAGCAAAAGAAGAAAAAGTTCATAAGATCATGCTTACAACTTGTTAAGTATACTCCAAATACTTTTGAAGTGCCATGTGCAGTATTTTGAAGTGCATAAAGTATCTGCCACCAACGTGGAAGTGGGAGAGAAGGAAGGAAGATGTTAGCTTTTGCAATGACTGAAAGAATGGAACTACAAAACCTGGTGTAGTGAGATCTAATGCAGTCCAAAGACTTTACTGTGCTGTTTAATCTATCCATTACTTGGAAAGAAGATAAGTAAAAAGCACAGAGTGCTTTAGATCCAGGGTCTATCACCAAAACCCAGTGAGCTAGCTCTTGTCTTAACAACTGGTCTACCAAATATTCTCATTGTGTGACCTGAATACCTTGTCTTCCCATTACAGCATGTGAGAGATGTTCAAGCAGTCACTTAAACATGATTTTAAATAATGTCTAGAGAAGCCTTTCCCAGCCTCCCAGGTTAGGTCTCGTTGTCCTATATAGCAGCTATGGGAATGCACCTCTCAGATCTTTGAGGGAAATGTGCTGTGAGGAGTGACTGAGCACGGCGTGGGCACTAGATCTGGCATTCCTCATCAACAGAGATTCTTCTGGAAGGCAGTCTTTGCTCTGGGGCCCCCATTAACCCGGCCTAGGCTGTCTCAGAGCTGCATTGCAGCCTGAGGCTCTTTCTACCTAGCCTTCCCTCATTCCCTCTCTCCTTTAAAAAGTATCAGATTTCTATCTCTGTCTGCAGCTTTCTCTACTCCTGATTTCTCTCCTTTTTCCTCCGTAGGTGTTTCCCCTATTAATCCTGTAACACTTTTAATTCCATCTTGGCATTTGACTCTGGAGAACTCAAACTGATACCCTTAGAATTCCTTATACCATTCCTTTAAATCACATGTTTTCTAATTATATATTTATGTGATTATTTAATAAATAATCCTCTTCCCATCAGACCTTTGATTTCCATTGGGATAAGAAATATGTATACTTTATCCCTAGACTCTATCAAACTACCTAGAGAGTCATACATGATTTATAAATATTTATTGCATGGATAAATCGATGAAAGAAATAGTGATAGTACCACACTATCATGAAAGACTGAGGGATTGCACTAAAAAGGATGGAACAAAGTAGTCACTTTGGCAAGAGAAGGTGACAAAGTGGGTGGAGAAATAGAAGAAAGCCTGAAAATTAAGTCAACAGTACTTGTAAAATTACTCAACTGTATCTTTCTGCATATGGGGTTTTGATAGAGATTGACAAAGAAGGTGTATTCAATACTACATAGACATCAGAGCTCAGATTATCAAAATCTCCTATTAATACATTTTTAACCTTCTAATAAGTACAGTACTGATGAGCCTAGTCAATATTAGACATATCCCTAAAGTTCAGACATTTATGTACATGACTGAAAAAGGAAGAAATTTTCCAAACCAACCCCAGCAAATTCTAAGAATCCTGAGGGCTTAGGAAAGCGTTTTAGAGGAGAGCTGTATAACTAAAGTTCCAGGGTATTGTGATATCCCATATTATATATTGTCATTAACTCTTATAGTCACTGAAAAACTTGTGAGCTCCCTTGACATGCAAAATTGGTAGCATATGTTAACAGAAGTGGAGTTGAAAAAAACATATTTCTGACTTTTGTTTCTGACCATGGTGGAGTATTTGGTACCAGACTAGCCCTTCCACACTATAAACAACTAGAAAACTGGGTAAAATATGGGAAAGAAATCCCTGTTTTTGGATATCAAATCACAAACAACACAGAATTATAATCCCCAAGAGAAGGGAAACAAATAAGCAAAGCCTTATAATTGTTCTTTCCATTTGAGGCATTTGATGAACCCTGGGGTAGCAAAGAGGCAGCCACAGAAAACATGACTTAGCTGAGCAAACACAGAGAATTTCAGGAAGTCTAAGGCAGCTGTAATTTAGAGGCAGATTCCGGAGAGGAGAGAGCAGAGAAAGAGTGTGAGAAAGCTGCAGTCTAAGTCCTCTTGAATCTTTGGTTGAATACAAAGATGCACATGCATAATGTGAGACTCTGCAAGCTTAGCAAAGAATGACTCTTAGGGAGCCTAAGATACTGGGGAAGTATAAATTAAACTACAAGAACTACCCTAAAGTGGCAGATTTTCATCCTGAACCATTGAGTAGAGACCCCAGAAAGGTCATACCTTAGCAGCACAGTTAAATTAGCCTGAAAATGATGGCTAATCTAAACTCACCCAAGCTTTAAACTCACTTTTAAAGCTTGAAAACAGGCCTTAAAAGTTACATGATCATTAATGAATAGATGAACAGCAATCATAATAAAGCCCAATTTTTGTTTTTAGCAAAAGATAAAAAAATCTAGATACTCAACATGCCATTAACAATGTTTAGCATCAAATAAAAATTACTAGATGTGCAAAGAAGCTGGAAAATATGACCCATAAGCAAGAGAAAAATCAGTCAATAGAAACAAGCTCTGAGAATGATAAGGATGATGGTAGTATTAGTCAAGGACATAAAAAAAGCTATTAAAAGTATGTTTAAGGACATAAAGGAAAACATGAACATGAGAAAAGAAATGCAATCTACAAAAAAGTACCTAAAGGAACTTTTAGAGCTAACAAATATAATATCTGAAATGAAAATTTTACTAGGTGGGTTTCAGTGCAAATTAAATACAAGAAAGCAAAACCAAAATACAAAACAAACCAAAAACAAAAGCAAAAAAAACAAAAAACCACAGTGAAATTAAAGACAGGGAGACAGAACTAGCTAAACTTAAACACAGAAAAAAATGCTAAAAGGTAAATAAAAAGAGCCTTTAGTGATCTGTGGGAAAATATCAAACCACTAAACATACTGCAATTGGAGTTCTGGAAGGAAAGTAAGGAGTTAGCAGAAAAAGTATTTATGGAAATGATATGTAAAATTTTCCAAATTTAATTTTAAAAACCCCACAGAACTAATAAACTCAATAAAATCCACTCAGGATAAAGAAATAAATCTTTCTAAGGCACATCATAATATAATTACTGTAAAACAACTACAAAGATAAAATTTCCAAAACCAGCCAGAAAAAAGAAGTCCCTTACATACAAAGAATACTTAAGAATTACTATTGATTTCTCATCATGAACAGGGCAAATGATAACATAATGGAAAAAATCTATAAAGTGTCAAAATAATAAAATATAGTCTAGAGTATTAGACCAATGAAAATATTCTTAAGGCCTTTAAAAATAAAGAGAAAACAAAAACTTCCTAAAAGAGCAAATAAAGAGTTAGGTGAATTCATTGCCACACACATGATTTTGGATGTGAATTCAGATTTACATAAAGAAATAAGGAGAACTGGAAATGGTAAACATGTGATTAAATATAAAAGGCAATTTTTTTCATTTTTAAATTTAAAAAACTTACTTATGAAACCAAAAAGAATAACAATGAATTGTGTTATACATATGTATATATGTCATATTTATATACATATGTACACATACATTATATGGAGAAATAACACAAAGTTTAAAAAGGGAAAGGTATACTATTGTAAGGTTCTTACATTATATATAAGTGATATACTACTTAGATTGCAATAAGTTAAAGACACATATTATAAATCCTAGAGTAACAACTTAAAAAATAAAACAAAGGTATAGCTAAAAAGTCAACAGAGGAGATAATATACTAAAAATAGTCAATTAAGACAAATGAAGTCAGAAAAAGAGGAAGCAAGGAACAAAGAACAGATGGATAAATAGAAAAAAATAGCAAGATGGTAAATTTAAAAATGGAATGAGCACACCAATTAAAAAGCATAGATTGACAGATTGGATAAAATTG